>VBVQ01001760.1:0-30893 GCA_011636635.1 Tetramorium simillimum
CTAGAAAAAATGATCCTTACCAGATCGCTATGCTCATTGAGCGTGAGTGCTTGATCTTTACAGATCACTATGCCCGATAGGCGAGAGTCTTGATCCCACATAGATCGAGATGCTCAAAAGAGAGAAAGAATTCTGGATCCCTTGTGGATCTCTATGCCGAAGGCACGAATTCAATGTGCACGGCGCGATACGCCGTGCTATGATTGAGAGCTCTCTTGCCGTGTGTGTTTGTAAGGCACGATCACGGCGACTAAATTCACCACAGATTACCAAGATCTTTTCACTATTTTCAACGTTTATTAATAATCGTCGGATTAGAACGAACTTGAAGCTTCACTTTTACGAAAGAGAATCGGTACATGCAATCGCGAGCACGACTCCGAGAACAATCGCTATACCAAACGCGCGCGCTTTTCGCTATGCTCCGCTTTTCTCCCGTTGCTACGTCGGCTGTAGCGCCATCTAACGGATGTCGTCAGAGCCAGTAAGGCCCATTCGAGCTAAATGACTTAGCTTTTTCGCGGTAACTTTAAACAAAGCGGTTCACTAGAATTGTATGGTGATTTTCTCAGAAAAAGTCGAAAAAAAAACAAAATTAAACTGAATTAAATTTAGTATGCATAATTAATTTCGATAAGAACAATATCATAACACGATACGAAGCGCTCATATTTGCAGATCGGTATGTTCATTCAGCGAATGTTCATTCTTTTTCTTCCAACGAATGCACATCGAACGTATTTGTTATTAAAATCCAGATTGACTATCTTTTGATGTGTAAAAAGAGTCATTTCGCACAAACAAATGTACAAGTTCTCATTTACATGAAAAATAAAAGTTAAATATAAAACGCGAAGAGTTAGGCAGGATATACTTTCAAGGAATTTTTCAATAACAGCATGTGGTATTGCATATAAATAATTTCCACTTATATGGAAATTTCTTTCATGCAGAGGAATAGGTATTTTCAATCAAGGCATGCAAGATAAACAAGAAATCGTAGCGCTTTTATCTCTCTCTTCCCCCATCTTCTTCTCTCTTCACTTTGCTTTATCTCACTGAGGGAAGCACAAGCAAAAGAAAATTATAAAATGCGGTGAGCTTTCCGCTCATTCATATTCCTGCGGTGTAGCGCAGCAATGCGATTGGCTAACTACCCTGCCATACGTACTGTGGTATATCCTACCACTTCCCTTCGTCTCTCATTGCTCCTTCTGCTTTCAGACGCTCGCTTTTACCTTTCTCTCTCTCTCTCTCACTATTACACAGTATATACAGATATATACGCGAAACCGCTTTGCTTCCTCCCGCGCACTACTTTTTTCGTCTGATCGCGATATAAATTCATCCCTTTAACTCTCTCTCTTCTCTCTCTCTCTCTCTCTCTCTCTTCCTCCCTTCTGTTTCTCTTCATTTTCAGTCAACGATTGTTCTGGATAACGCATCGATTCTAACTCACCCCGTCTCTAAAACACCCTCCAAAATCACCCTAGCTTCCTCTTTTTACCTCATTCCTCCGTTCTTTCACCCTCTGCCGTCATCGTTGCCGGTTTACTCTTCTTGATTAGGCTTGAGGGATGAAGAAAGCTTCGTCTACGTTCTGAAGCGCCGTATAAAGATGTAAACGCCGCGGCGCTCTCCGCCAATAGGCAGATTGAAACTCGTGGACTTTGACGACGGGGGGGTGTGAGAACATGATTGCAAAACGGGAGATACTCGAATACGCGAGTCATAGATTGATTAATTACGTATCGAATCGAATCATTTACACGATAGTAGATTACGTCATCGCGACTATATACACATATTGAGCAACGAGATTTGTCGGTCGTTAGCCATAAATAATGGCTTCTTTCAGTTGCTTTATTATGCGAGCGTTGGCACGCTGTCAGAGCATTATTTTGGCACATTAGCATGGGATATATCATCAAGCTTATCGGTATACTTAAAGGAGAGCTATTACGATAGTTCATTTTTCCAATCAAGTATAAGTTTATATGTAATATGTTTTATTTAATTTTGTATTGTATAAGTGTAAAAGGAGATTTTATAAAATTAATTGTAAAATTGTGAATTTTTCTTCGAAATCTTTACGGTTTTTCTGATATTTACGTATCAATATTACTCCGTACAGTTTTAATATCTGACATAAAATTCACCCTTTCAAATATTGCAATTACGACTAAATTTGCAATTACGGGCGTACGTTATCTACTTTAATAACCGAATATTGGGGCGCGCGCGATTCGCAGAAAATTGCTCGCGGACAAAACTATCCATCGCCTGCCAGCCTGTAATTACTCAAGCGCGGTTAAACGGGGTCCCTATTGTGCCGCGTGGAAAGAAGTAACATTACATCGAGCCGCGAGCATATATATACATATATATATAATCGCTTTAAAGCGGGCGCGAACGTTACCCTGTGATATACGTGGCAAAAACTTGGCCACTTTATTCATATGCCTCCAGCTCCGTGTTCATAACCTTCCATGGCGAGAGTATATAAAAAAGTGGGTATGCAGCCACCCCCTCGTACCCCGCCTTTTCCCGCTGCGGCAAGTCCGCCTCGGCGAACGCACCTATATTTCTTCCCCGCCCCGGCTTAAATATGCTTAGATTCGGGGTAGCTTGATATTATGTTGCTTGCTCGACGAGGGGAATTGGCAAGGGCGGGGGGAGAAGGGGACGGCGAGACCTTTCGAGATATTTCAACAACGGCTGCGTTTCGCGTAGACCGAAAACTTTCCACGGCCGTGATACTGACACATACTTCATCGGCATTCGACGCCGACGAATCGAAGGGTGGAAATGGCGTTTTGGAGGAGAGTTGTAGACGCAGGGGGGCTGAAAGGGGTTTAGTTCGACGAACGCGGAACTCGTCGCGTTTTGTAAACGCTCAAGGCGCTCGACTGCCTGGAACTTATTAAACTCCGTAATTAAGGGGTTCTTGATCATGCCGGTTTGGATTTAATTATGTGGCTACATCGAAAGTAGGACGTTAATTTGTCCACTTTTCGCAAATTTCTTTCAATAAATTTGTATTTTTTTTGGCAATGTTACCTGTTGCGTTTGCAGAGTAATGTTAAAGTTATTGTATACATATTTAGAAACAACAGTGTAAATTTTTGTATCTTGCATAAAATTATATTTATCCATCGTATTGTTATGTGACTTGATTCACGAAGCTAATAGATACGTAATGATAATTTTAAACATGGTGTAACGTGACAAAATATAAATTTTCGAATAAAAGGAAGAAGAGAAAAATGCTATGTATTCGCAGTAACACAATGTATTTCCTTGCTTTTCATTTATTCGTCAGAACGCGATTCCCTTACGTTTCATATCTGCCACCCTGTCGCCGAATATTTTATTTCGACCGATATCAAAATGAGATCGTGTTTAGCGCCGCATAGAGAATCGCAGCGCGCGTCGAGTGGAATATTAAAATCTCGGGAAAAATCAAAACGCCACGGGCGGGATATGGTAAAAAGGGCGAAGCAGCCCGCGGTATTCGAACGGGAGATGAAAGTCAAAAACCAAGAATCCGGAGATAAATCACGTCGAGGGCTGAAAGGCGGTAGTGTTGGAGTCAATGGCCCTTGCCCGTAGTTGCCCGGGTTTTTGGTTTTTGCCATAGCATCCTCTTCCACCCGACTTCCCGGCCTCCGTAGTGTCCTGGGTAATGGACTAGAAGGATAATAATGCTGTGTTTTACAGCAGCGAAGTGCTACCTCGGCTTCTCCCTTGCCGCTGTTGGATGTATATGAAAACATCCAGCAAAATATCCACCGGATACCCGCCTCCGTAAGTTTGAGAGATGATGGTGTACACGTATACACGCGCACGCTCTCTCTCTTTCTTCCCACATACACATATTTTTCGTACATTTACTTTTTTTTTTTATTACATTTTACTCATATCTTGCTACGATTCTCATGTTTTTAATTTCTGTAATTTTGCGCGACCATTAATTTTTAGTGTTTTCAAATATTTAAATCAAACCAAATTACCATTCATAAAATTAATCCATAAATATTTTTTTATAAACCTTGAATACGAGCAGATAATAAAATCTTAGAATTTATTTGATCTCAGTTAAATAAAGATGAGGTAAATTTAATTAAAAGTTATACCAAGATGATGTAAATAGTTTGATATAAACAACTAAACTTTAAATTAATCATGAAATTCATTTAGTATAAATTAGAAGAAAATATGCAGTAATGTCTTTTACATTAGAATAACTTATCATACGTCAGTGTATTATCATGTCTTAAAGTTTCGCATTCGAGCGTCGTTATGTTGGTCGCCGCGGTTACGTTTCATCGATGCAGTTTTCATTTTTGTCGTTTTACTTTTATAGAGAAAGTTCTGCGACAAGCGGATCGAATTCGAGGCGGCGAAAAGTAGTGATAGATATGACTGGAATATAGCACGAAGAAGGGGCTACAAGAGGAGATTGCATTGCAATAGTAACATTTATAGTTGCACTTTCTGAAGAAATCCTACGATCTTTCTTACAAATTTTCCTCACTTTTTTCGAGAAGTGGTGCGCGTATACGTATATACATTATATAAAACATATATGTAAAACATTAATATTTATTTATAATAGTTAATAATAAAATGATTTAGAATTGCCGTACATAATTTAGGTGCAGTGACAATAAAAATTCTAAATAATTATTTTTATATAATTTATATAGCAATAATTATATATGTAGCAATTTTTGTACAATATTTAAAAAATAGTTTTACTTTTTATTTATATTTATACTTATGTGCGCATATTTGGATAAAACTCAATTATTTATCATATTGCGAAACGCCATATTTCATACGAATAAAAAAATCTTTTTATATTTTTACTATAAAAATTAATATATAATGCATACCGTATATGTTTCTTAAAGCAATAAATATTTTTAGAAATATATTTTCTAAATAATTTTTTACGATTAGGATACTCTGGAATGATTCTTCAGAATATTACGTTTTAGAAATTAATTCATACATATTTATATTATATCTTATCAATATTATATATGTAAGCAAAATCTCTACGCACGTTCTGCGTTCTGGTACATTACTAACATATCTATATAGGTATGTCTATATGTTACTTACATGCATGACGTGTGTTCTCGCATATCTCCGGAGAACGCGAGAACCATAAGAGCTTGGAAACGAACCAAGGATTGGACAGACTCCACGCTACAAGTGCTTCAATTTATGCAAGAACGTTCACGTAGACATAAGGTTGGATAGTTTAATCAGTATAGTTCGTAGGTAGGTATAAGTGATGGCATGCCATAGTATTTTAGGATGCTCAATAGAACGGACGCTTGTCCCACTATTCCACATCCCATAAAACGTACTCAATTTCATGAACTGTGTAATTGTGTACGAGAATTAGGGAAATTAAACAGATAATAAGAAAATAGGAAAAAACTGCGTTATTGTTTGAAACATTTCGAAAGTTACATGACGATGTTGAAATTAAAAATAATTATATTACACTTGTAACTAATATCGTAAGGAATTGAGGCAACAAATAATAGAAATATTGACAGCTTATAACTTTTAATTAACTTTTGCTATATATAAATAAAATATTTATTGTAAACAAGTCGAAGTAAAGCAATATTTTACTGAATTAGGGTTTTGTTAAAAAACTGCTATTTGTTACAATCACGTAAATTCTTATACGCTGCACATCATTTCATTCCATTGATTAGTATTCCTGGATAGCATCATTTCATACGTGATGAATATGCACGACATGTATGAGTTAACATCACTATGCTGCGCAGCTGTATTTGCGTTCGCACCAACCGTGTCGAAAGATGGCTTTACTCGAGTGCAGGTATCTGGAAAAATGAAGTAGCGCTTCTTCCCGCCAGACCTTTCGTTCGTTTCGCTTTGTCGTTTGGAAAACAGAACGCGAGGTTAAATCATGAGGGCGACCAATGAGCCGGAAGGGAAGAAAGGAAAGAGTAAGAGAGAGAGAGAGAGAGGCTCGCCATCATCCCACGCCACCGTCACAACCACTCGACCCTACTTATTTCAATAGCTTCCCCCTGCTTCGTTTGAATAATCTACGTCTATTCCGTGCACATATATATATATATATATATATATATATACATATATACGCGCTGCTTCTCCAAAATGTCTATCAGCCGTATACACTGACGAAATTTGGACGTTTATTAATATAATTTAAATTCTTACTTGTAATATATTTATTTCTAATTTTTATTTATTTTTTTATACTAGATTATTAATTCAATGTGATTAATAAAGCAGATTTTTTTATCTTATTCATGTTACAGGAAGAATAACACATCAACGATCTATCTCATACATACATCGTCTGTTATATATATATGTATAAATAAATGTATCGTCCGTCATAAATTATTTTCGAGAATAGCGCGATTTATATCAAACCACAAGACCGATATATTCACAACCCTCTTTTCATCCGCGAATACACCCTCTCACTGTCCTTGAGGACGATCATAACCGGACTGCAAAATTTCCGATGCCTGGCCCTGAAGTATTTATGAAGGTATATCCACTCGTACCCTTTCCCACGCGCGCGCTTCCGCAGCCGGCCCTTATACCGCACATTCTCTTACTGCTCGTTCTCCAATTCTGTCTCTGTTTTTCATCTCGTCTACAGTCGGCCCTATTACTCTTGCGAAAAAGCCACGGGAGTTAATTCGAAGTCTTCCTACGGAGAAGGGTGCAAAAAGCGGGCGAGGCACCACTATCCTTCCGTCTACTTTTTCGTCCTTTTTCCACGCTCAGGTTACCGGCGTTGGCACTTGCGCCTAATCTTTATCCGATATCTCGATCCGCGGCTGTTGGTCGCTTAAACGCGCAACAGCGATCCCTGGTGTGCGGGTGTGTATGGGAGGTAGAGTAGATGGTTGTACCGGAAAGGGACGGAAGGGGATAGTAGCGAAACCGGTGAAAAAGTGTGGCGGTAATGCATGCTAGCATGCCAGCACTCGCGAGGGTAGAGTGGCACCGGGGCAGGTAAGTATTTTTAATGATACCGCCGCGCAAGCCAGTAATAATAACCCGATGCGACGTATCTGAGAAGTTTCTGTCGGATCTGAGCTGCGATAATCGCATCCGCGACACTTGCGAGAAGGTATGTAATAATTTGTCACGGAAAGTGCCACAATTCATTTGCATCATATGCCTGTGAAAATGTTCCTGAACAGCGATACATTTAGATATATTCTACTTGGGCAATTGCAATTGCGTAACGACGGTCAAATACGCATGCAAATCAAACGTCTAATTTCACGCGGTTTAATGTGATGCGTAATAACTCAAATATTTAATCGTTTATTTTAAACGCTAATGCATATGCGATATAATATTAATTTTTATGCTCTATTATCTTTCCATGGGAAACGGTATTTTAATGGATTATGGCGTGTCCCGGTCAACACAGTCTGCAACTAAAATACGATTAAAATGCGTTACCATCGTTGGGAGTTTCGAGCAACACGTTCTCCGGGATACTTGGGGGAAAGCCGATGACAGCGGTTACACGCGGGAAAAAGAAAACATCGGCGGACCTTTCAATTTGCGGATACCTCGGACCCGAAGTAATTCGAGACTATGGACGATGAATGAAATCCACAGAGAGGACTGATTTCAGAACGATGCGGCGCCGTTGTGCGTACGTGCCTCTATTTGTGTACGTGTATGTAGGCGTGAGCGTATGTATGTATGCACGTGTGTGTGTATGGACGCGTGGGCGTAGATGGGTCCAGCGCAAAACAAACAAGGCTTACCGCATTGATCGCCGTAATCCCGAGCATGTACGTAGTCTCCCGCTGTATACCTCTCTCCTGACTCTCACCGATGTCCCGGCCCAGCCCCAGCCCCCTAAACCCTCTTCTATGTCGTACGTTCCCCATGGTACGTGTGCGTTCTATCTGTGCGGTTAGAGAAGTGCGGTCGTACGTTTGTACGCGTTAACTTGCGTGCGTGTCTTTGTGCTTGCGCGCGGATGGATTGTCACAACAGCGGGAGACACTAGACTAAACACTCCAACGATCGTGACCACCGACACAGACGCCGTGTTTCTATTGCACAAGTAATATCCGTGACAATATTACCCCTCACATACCCTTGCCGTCAGGAGCTCGATTTGACGCTAACGATATATCGATGATGCGAGAAAAATACGGCGAGACTTATGACAAAATGATGACAATGATTTCTAGAACAGCGAGGACAGATAGACATGAACGTATAGCATGAAAAAGGAAGAAAATAGAAGTTTAATAGAATTTTATTCATTATTGAATAATTTTGGTTAAGACTTTTTTATATAATGCATCTGTTTATCAGTATGATTATAATATATCAATTACAATATATTAATGAATAATTTTAACATAACAATTAGCATGATCTTTCCCTATTAAATTTAAAGTGTTTTAGAATGGAATGCAATTATATCGTACAATTCAAAATAATTACACGATAATGTAAAATAGTTAATAGAGGACAGATTGGATGCAAATAGAGGCGCAAAAAAGTAATTAAGGACTCAGTTAATTTTAGGGTCATGTTTTATGGTATATTTCTTACTTTTTCTCTTGGGGCATACAATGCAAAGAGAGGGTTAAAAACTATAGGATTTACCCATCATTTATATAAATAGGGGAAAAAACGAAAACATATTACAAATTCGCTAGTTTAAATTAATGATATTCAAATTGCATAATACAAAAAAAATTATGCTAATTTCCTTCATTTGTCAAAATTACGTTAACATGTATCATATATTATCGTATCTCGTACTTTTTAAATTAAATACAAAATATGCAATAAATTAAGTTTTCAGCACATGCCACTAGACATGAATTAATTTTTGGTGGGTAACCGCAAAATTATTTATTTATTTTTATCTCTTATTCAAACTTTCATTTTACGATGTGGACGTAAATGGAATATTAAAAAAATTTAATTTTAACGCTATTTTATAACGTGAGATAATTGAACAGAAAGAAATAATAATGAAGGTAAAAATCATGAATGTATTCAACTTTCAATACGTTTCATTGCTGTTTGCTATCGATGAAAAAAAAGCTTCGAAAAGTTTATATTTCAAACTTTCAAACTTTTACGTATAGTGTAGTTGGTAATTGTATCGAGAGTTTAAAATTCTTTCATTTTTTTGCGACGAAGCTATTTCTCTGTCGTGTTAAACAGAATATCAAGCTATTATTTATTCCTTGTGGAACGAAGAGTTTACAAACTTATATTGCATATTAATTCTACTTGATCTGTTTCAATATAACAATTAACTAAATTCTTTTTATCTTCGATACTTGATGACACACGAGGCGTTTCTCGTTGTTTGTATTTTTTTCTCTATTTCTCTTTACTTCATCCGTTCTTTGTCTACAATAGCATTTAACGTCCTACGAAGATCGGAAGCGTGGTAGGATTATTCGTGGATACCGGATCGCCCAGGATACCCGGAGAAGCTCTGAATATCCGGTTGCCTCAACGCGATATCCGTGACTCGATTTCCAAGAGCACCTCGTCGAAGCTCCCCCTCTCCCCGTCTCTCTTACTCTCTCTCTCTTTCTCTCTCCCTCTTTCTGTATATACGTATACTTATATATATTTCCCTATTTCTTTTTCTCGTCCTGCAACCGGGACGGCTTTGCCATAGTCCTTTCAGATTTATCGTAAATTCGATTTATCTGGCGGTTGCATATCACTCGTTCGTCAAATATGTGCGTTCAACATCGAAGGTGCTGACGCGTCTACGCTCAGGCGCGAATCCATCTGACGAAGCTGCATTTGAAGTACTGCAAAAGCGCAATACACAAGCGATATGAATGCAAACGAGCGAATGACGAGTCATCCCATTGTATCTCGCAGAACAGGATAAATTCAAAACTTTCTACAAGTTCTTTGATTATAAGTTTTCTAATAAGTTTCAAACTAAGAGCTTTGTCGACAATCCCGTCGTGTAAAATGAGCTTTGTGGATGCCAGAGTAATAAATCGTTCCTTACAGGATGTAATTACGTAACGCGTACCGCATAATATATTCTTTGCAATACGTATAAAACAACACAGAATTGGGCGAGCTTTTCTGATTGTTATAACGGAAGTGGCAAAAAGCAAAAGATGGAGAAAAACGACGAAATACGGAATAGCGTGCATATGCTCTGTGGCTTTACTGGCTTTCATCTTCGTACACCTTTCCTGCGCGACTGTCAGGATGATTCTATTCGTTCATTTGTTTCAGAATTTCTGGAGAGTTTCTTTTCGCATAACTCTCGTCCCAGCACTTCTTATCAACTTATATTTGTCCAGTTTTAAATTTTTCGTAATCAATCATCACGTGAACGTAATAAAATGAGTTATACGTATTCCCTAATTATTAAGTGATTTTATTATAATACTCTTTTAAATATGTATGATATTCGATACCGTATTCTAAATAAGTAACCGTGTAATCCAAACATAAAAAATTTACAGTTTTCTCGACTTTGTTTAGTTTGCAGATTCGGTAGCGTCAGGTACAATATAAGCAGAAAGGTTGACGATATCGTCGGGAGCACCAAGGGACGAAAGGTGATTGCAGAGTTCCTCGCAGTATTCGTGCGGTCGTATCGTCTGACGAGGTCAAAGGTACGTCGTGAGCGAGAGAGGGAGAGAGCGTTAGAGAGAGAGAGAAAGAGAGAGAGGGGGGAGGGAAAGAGCGAAAAAGCGAGACAGAGAAGACCAGGGTAGTTCAGGCTGGCTGCAGCGAGGGTTGATAGCCGGGGCTCCACGTTTCATTAGCCCCGGCGGCTAACAGTTAACCGACAATTTAAACAATTTTTAACTTCGGAACTTTGCCACGTTCACCCTCGTCTCCTTTCTCCTCGGCAGCCTGCGGCGTGGACGACAGCGAGTTGGACAAGGCTCGTCAGCGACCTAAGCAGAGTTTTGCTCGGGCCTGTAAGTACGAGGAGGTATGCGGCAGGACGGACAGAGACGGAAGCGGGCAGGGCGGCAGGGCGGCAGGGAAGGACAGAGAAAAAGGACACGGATCAACTTCGCAATATGTGATTATAAGGATAGTTAAAGTTTTAAATCGGTGCGGAACACGGTAACTCGTGAAACGGCCGAGCTAAGTAGTCGGCGGTGATTTACTCTGCGTGTACGTCCCGCGGCACCCACACACATACATACACACATACACACGTAAACACACACACACGCGCGCACCGACACACGCAACGACGTCGCCCCGCACAGTCGTTGAGTCACGCGCGCGCACGTGCGCGCTTTTTAATTTTACCGTATATAACTTCGCCGTTCGTTTACCCGTGCTGTGTGCGCAGCCGTGTCTGGCTCTCGGCGAAAATTCAATTGGTCGCGTAAAGCGTACGCGCGTACTGTACCAATGCACGTTTTCTCGGGCTTTGCGCGACGCGAACGAAAATTCCTCTTGAAGACATTCGGGACTACCGCGGCGCGAGGGTATCAATCGTATCCGCAATTCACTCGGCTCGGGGCGTTACCAACGGAAGGAGCTCGGAAAAATGTTTCCATCAAGCCGTGTGACGTCTCATTAATTGAGTTTCTATTAGCAATGGCGCGTGGCTATATACGATCTAATAACTTAACATGAACAAACTTCCGAGAACACTCATTTATGTTACCGCGATTGAAAATATATTACACGGCTGCACGAGCATTAATTAACATAATTTATGTTTGTCCACGTCGATAATGCACTTTTGTTGTTTTAGTTAATAATACCTGTTTAATAATATGGTCACGCGATAAAGCGTTCAAATAAATTGAAATGTTCTGCAATGATCGCTATTAAACTGATGCATCTGCAATGGAGAGCCGTACAGAAATTAATTACTATTTTTGTTTCTGTGCAAATTGTTAAATGTAAAAATTACATACTAGACAATTAATTTGATATTAATAATAATGTAGACAGATAAAGCATAACACGCGCCGAAAGAAGGGAATCGACGTCTGACCATACACAGGTCTGTCTACTGTACGGCTTCGTTGAAGTTAAGTTGCCTCAAGTGACTTGGAGAAAGGAACGTATAAATTACATACGAAGAAAGAATACGAGCCATGGCAAACAGCATTTCCAATCAAAGTAAACCTGTCAATTCTTGCTTCCACATCGGCATAACGGCATTGCGCTCGCTTCTCCCGGTACAATCGCCGACTGTTGCATTACTACCCCCGGTTATATTTGAAGCGTATTTTGTACCATGCAATTCCGCGATTTCATTCGATAGAATTCGAAAATAACGCACGTCGAAGCCGCACGGTTCGCGGCGTGCCATATTGAAATTTTTGTCAGAGGGGATACCGGGAACGCGTTTCTCCCTTTGCCGAGAACGACAGAGAGACAAAGAGGGTGGGCGCCCGATGGAGAGGGACGGTATTTCGATGGCCTGTTGCCGGCACGCCGCACGCCAGTAATATGCAAATAGCGCGACTGAAGCGCACCTATACGATGACAGAGACGCCGGGTCGGGATACGCGCGGGGAAGAGGGATCGGATGTACGTAACTGTACACGTCGGCTTTGATCAAGTGTAACAGCCCTTCGCGCTGGAGTGAACTCGATGAACGTTACGCGTGTAACCATGGAGTGTGGAAGAATTCGCGTTGTAATTTTCCCGAAAATTTCGGCGCGCCCTTGCTCGCCGCGCCGGAGGTATTCAAGCGCTACGCGCGGACGCTCTAGTCGCTCTCGCGGCCACGCTCGTTCAATATACCTACATTAATGGGCATTCTCTGATCGGGCTGATCCAATTTAAAACAATTTCGTAGCTGCAACGACTCCAACTTTTACGCGACACAGAGTTCCGGCTGTTTAACTGAAATATCAATGCGCGATATTACGGGATATGCCTGCACTAGGTCGGTTACGTGAAAATAATTGCATAGTGTAATTACATTTCCATAAAAACGCAATTCCACATCGACGATCTTTGAAACAATTAAAAATTAATTGCTACAAGAAGCAACTATTTTTATAAAGATATTTATATGTGAGAAAATGTAATATAAATTGTTTTTACTAATATATACATATATATGTATGTACCTACAGACACACATACATATGTATATAACACAAGTTTTTCAAATGTAATATTAAATTTTGTTATTAATATAAAAAATATAGTATGACTATAGCGCATTGTCCAACATGACATGATGGATTAATTCTTTCAACGATGCGAACGTTTGCAATCCATTCAACAGACTGAAAAATTGTAATTGGTTGTCTACATCACACAGATATGAAACATACTTTATTGTTACGAGGACTACACTTTTTAGTTAGTTTTTAGTTAGTTTTGCAACCGATGCCTTGTACCGATCAATATTATCGAAAAAGTAATGCAGCTAACAGCATTTAAAAACGTGAAAAACATGGTCTAGAGATCCTTTTCAAGATCTTTATAAACTTCTATTAAAATGTTAAAACCGGACAGATAGTAATTTAATCCAAACAACAATGTACGCATTTTCCAGATTTTAATGTCAAATTTAAATCTGGGAGATATGATCAACGTGTGCGCGCAATTTTATTTCTGATTTATTACTTTTAAAGCTTCTATAATATTTAACAGGGTTTATTTATGTTATCCGGACATATATAACCGCATTATTTATCGATTTCATTTTATGACATATTCATCTTGTACTGCGTAGGATTTTCGCGAAATTATCTAACTGGTAGATCGGTAAAAGCAACAGTATAGAGCAACTGGCGGATCAACTTGCAAGAGAATAGAATAGCAACAGAGCTGTAATTAAAATAGTTTACGAACGCGTCCTCCAAAGGTAACCACGAAAGATCCACACAAATGATCCTTTGATCAATGAACTCAAGTAGTATATGTGTATGTATGTGTGTGCCGATTACCACTAACAAATACAAAAGCGTTCTCTTTGTCTCAAATAATTGAGAATCGATATATCAAACATGTTGCTTGAATTCAGAGGCTTAATGTGCGTACGTGATACCTGTATAATAAAAAAATGTAATATTTTTTAGTTTTAATTATATTTGACTATTAAATGAATAATTAAATTAGGTTATTAGATTAGATTATTGAATTGAAAAAATATTGGAAAAATATTAAATTATTAAATTATTAAATTTAACAACGAAGAAAGTATATTTATTAAATAATAATATTAATAATTATTGATTATTGTTGCAAAGTATGAAAAATTGAATTATCGGTAATTTTATAAATTATTCCAAATAATGAAAAGTTAGTTAAAAGTTAGATTTTCAAAAATTAGTTTAATATTAATTTGTAACACAAAATTATTTAGAAACGCTGAAGTTAACATAATTGTATGATAAACATATAAGGAATAATCATGATCAAATTATCAGAATTTTATTTATAGGTAGGGCAAGTATTAATAAAGAAGCTATTTGGAGAAAAGTTAAGGATTTGAAGAAGCAATTGATCGCGAGAAAGTATTTGTCAAGGTTGTATAGATATAAAAATATAGATACATATGTTATGTATATGTTGTCTGATATGTATATGCTGTTAAGAAGACGGAAGTGACTGAAGGAGAGAAGGAGAATGCAGACAGGAAGGAATACCGAAAGCGGAAAAGAGAGAACGCCGGCGGCAGACGATCCGTGCTCTGTTAGCAGCATATTGTAATGCGTCGAAAAGTTGGCGAATAAATCGAAGAAGCGTTGAGAGTAAAATTAGATAACAACTCTCGTTCTGGCTGCTGCCAGTAGAGAGCGGCTCTTCCCGAACTTTTAAGGACCATCCTCTTATTTCCCATACCTCAACCATCGCAGCTCATCTCCTTTCTCCCTTCCTTTGGTTTGCCCCATTCCTGTCTTGACTCCGTCTAGCTGTGCTTCTTCCAGGCACGACGGTCCCCGACATCTGATCTCTCTCTCTCTCTCTCTCTCTTTCTTGTTCAACGGCGCGATGAGGGTTATCAGCCACTCATTTGTTTCGAGCTTACATTATTAGGCGTTACTCCATTTCAACATTTGCTTGTTTCAAAGTAATAAATTGCTTTCGGAAAAGATATTAATTCTCGATTTGTTCTTGTCTAATGAGGATATGATTTGAATCTTTATCACGGTAAATATTACGTTCAGTACAATGTACTAAAATTGATTATAGTAATCTCCAGATATCTCCGTAATTCTGCTATTCTTTTCATTATGTGATAAGTGTAATTTAATGTTTCCTATGCGCCAGTTTTTCTTCTTATTTGTGTTGAATAATTGAGAAAAGAATAAAAGAAAATTGATATTTTATAAATGTAAGCACGTGTCACATTTTTAGGTATTTTTTGATTTTCAAAATTTTCATTATATGCGTTAATTTCTATATTGAAATACAAACAATATGCAAACAGGATTATGACTTGAATGAAAAGCGATTTAATATAATATCTGATTTAGGTATTTATTGAAACATATTAAATTGGTGAGGTCAATAGTGAATTATTATATAATTTTCAAGAGTAATCCACTATTTTGATAGGCTTAATATTGTTAATTATATAAGGTGAACCTCAAATTGTGGACAACGTTTATTTATTTACATATTTTCAAAAAGATTAATGCACATATGCACATTTAAGTATATCTTGTAATTGTCACATTTTTACGCTTTACATTCTAAAAGCAAAACTTGATTTAACACTGTTTTATAGTAAATTTAGAGTTGATTATAATTGAAAAATGATAGTTTAGCATATATAAAATAAACTTTTTTAAAATTACTTTAAAATTTTTTTACATAATGATAAAAAAGTTTTAAATATTTACAACATGATAAATACACAATAATAATTAAAAGCTTAAAATATTTTATTTATTTAAATAACAGTAATTTTCTGATTAATGTAATTGCATATTGTAATTATTTACTAACGTTTTCATAATTTTTATCCTTTGATGAATACAAATTACGTACACCTTTTCATCAATATATTTTCTATATCAATATCGCAAGAAAACGGCGAGACGAGATGTCTAATTTGCATCAACGTACTCTTCAACAAAAGGCTTGGAAGTCCCTGAATTCAAGTACAATATCTCCAGAAGCCGTAAAGCCTGTCTCATCAGTGCACTGTTGGATGATGCTTCTCGCAGCGAACGAGCGCGACGAGTAAGGGCGGAACGAAAGGAGAGATGAGACGCGATAAAGCAAGCCAGGACCCGCACCATGAAGCGGGTGTCCCGATCAAACGAGCTATTAGACCCGTGTTACGGCAACCTTCGCAGGCACCAACCAACCCTTGTCCGCTGGACTCTGTGTCGCCTCTGGGCCCCCAGGGAAGCAGCGGTCTGCCTATTACATTCCACCACCCACTGCCTGCAGCGTAACAATCATAAATCTTCACGCAACGCCCAACCCCTTACTTCGACTTCGTACCCAAAGCTGTCACCTTGTCGAGGTAAATACCCTACTCCTTAATCTTGTCGCTGCGGCGAACTGGCTGTCACTTGCTTTTGCCAGGCGGGACGCGCCGCTGAATGTGCGACACTGCTTGGCGAATCGAGCGTATAAGGACGCGTGAGACGCGACCGCGAATTGTATCTGATGTGACGCTTGTCAGAATCCGGTTGCGACTCACTACTCGAGGGAATGACACATAAACATATATGATTTGTAGAATCAAGAGAGTAAACGAAATTTTAACAATATTAATTAAATTAAGTTCATTAATTGTGCATAAAATCGCGGTAATTTTTTTAGAAATATTAATTACCGAATTAAATTTCAAAACGATATCTCATAATGCATTCTGTACTAATTATATAAAGTCAATGGAGTATCTGAAATATTATCGTGACATTCATTTAATCTTCAAAATCTTTCGCTTCATCGTCTTTAATAAATTTAAAGTCGGGCGTCGCTTTCGCGTATCTGTAATAACGGAATAAAATTTTCACTAGTTATCGGTAAACATGAAAGAAGCGTAATTCTCTTTGTTAGAATTCCTGAAAATCAGGAAACATTCTATAAAGAGGGAGTAACGTATGTCAATTTCAGGTGCAAAAGTATTTTCGCGATAACGAATTCCCAAACGGGTTGACGTGGGGCTAATTATGTTTCGGGTGACGAGATCAAATAGGAGGTCGGAGGGACAGTTCTGAACGCAGGAATGGACACGTGAGAGAGTGCGTAGCGGCGCAGGATACGTCAACGTGGTTGGGGCGCCCTGCAACCGGGGAATGGCAAGCGCGGCGGTTTGCGGAAAGCCGCAGGCAGGCTGAACCCGACGGATCTGGAATAATCATTTGCAGCCTGAATACATTACCCGTGCAATTTATTTTGGTTTGTTTCGGTTTTGTTTCCATGATTTAGTGGAGCTGGGAGCGCGGCGTGGGTCGCAGCGCAGCGTAGACAGAAAGAGTTGCGCAGCGATAGGAAAGGGGAAAGGAGACGCACACATGTGTGTGTGTGTGTGTGTGTGTGCGGATGTGTGCGTAGGAATTGGTGAGAATGCATGGCGATCCTTGGTCTCTCTCTTCATCATTCATCGTATATTCTCTCTCCTTCTCTCTCTCATAGGTACAAACATACAAATACCCTCACGCAGTCATGTCGACTCTGTTCCTCGTTAGTTTTCGATCTGCGTCTCTCTCTCTCTCTCGATCTGCCAACCCTAGCGACCTGCTGTGCTGCGACCGAGCATCTATTGATTCCTGACGAGAGAGTAATGTTCCTCCATTAATGATCATGTCCTGAATAAATCATTTGATAAAATGGACCCGTTGTTCGTGCGCACCCATGGTCGGGCCTACGTCAAGCCAGCCGGAGGACAAGCGCCAACAAATTGGCATCACCCCTCAGCGGCGTGCGTGTCTCATGTTGTACCTCTCGTATGAAAGTAGAAGGCGAAACCGTTCTTTCCCCAAATTCCCTCTTCTACATTGTAAATCTTGGCCTTGTAATAGTGGAATCTCCACAGATCGTCGGCTATTATTAAGTAATAATTATAATTCAAAAATCTTTTATACTTCATATAATAAATATAAGAAAAAAATTTAACATAGTATTTAAAAGATGCAGGTTGTATCCTGTGTGTGTGTGTGTGAGTGTGTGTAGTTGAACTTATTGTGATTTTTATCGTTATTTTTAATTAATTATTCACATAATATGGATTATTGTATATATTTACATACAAAATAATTTTTAACACTGTATATATTATTGGTAATGAGAGTTCCATCGCTAAAGTCGAAATTCAATGTGTGAAAGAAAATAATTGCATCCATTAAGAGAAAGAAAAGGAAGAGAGAGAAGGAACGAAACAATGCGTAAAAAAGTCGTAAAAAAAGAGAAGCGAGGGAAGAAAACGCACGCGTATTTAACTGCAGGTAAACCTCAGGAGCTCTCGATGCATCTCGCAATTGGAATTGGCGTCTCTTGAGATGTCGGGAAATGAGCCTGCATTGAGACAAATGGCATGGGAACGATGAATCATCGTACGTCAAAAGCAGGAAGTGAGGGCACCATTTTGCAGCGGCATGACGGAACTCTGTGAAACATAGCCTGTGGTATATAAAGAACCGTTTTTCTTTTCCCTTTTTCCTATCTTTTCATTGAGACGAGCCTGCAATACGGTATCTTTGCACAGCGAATATCAGTCCGATGATTGGAAAAGGTAGATTACAATTCAGTGCAGTCAACAAACTTGATGCAGCATAAAGTAAAAAGCAGTCGAATAATTTGCCTTTAATGTGTATGTAAATAAGATAGTTTTGCTCGTTTCTAAAGAAAGATTTTGAATTATGTATTATATTGAAAATAACTCTTTTTTTATTTAGATTTAATAAGCATACTTTAAAATTTATTAATAAATTATCTTACAAATATTATAATATTTTTCTACCTCTTAAAATTTCTTTATTTCCTAATCATATCTTAATAAATTTTATCTATAAGATATTTTTAATTGAAAAAATTTATAGTCATGACTAATAACATATTGAATTTACATGAGAGTGTACAACATTATAAGAATAACGCATTTAGATACACCTGCTTTAAAAGAATCTTGCGCGTGCAATCTTCCCGCAGAATCTTCCCGCAAGGAAGCATCTTCAAATATTCAATATTTATCTGAAAACACTTTCAAACAAACTCGCTACTTTTTCCAATTCTCGTCAGTTGTCGAAGATAACAATGCTCGATTACAGTTTATTTCGAATACCACAGCAGAAAGAGCCTTTATAATGGCAATGCTGAAGGATCGTTTAGAAGACCAAGGCAAAGACGTGTTTCGCGTCAATGTTTCTACGCATCTCAGCTAAAAAGAAGAGCAACGGATCCTGGCGGACTCGACGACCGGGAAAACGCAACGAAAAAAAAAAGAGAGAGAGAAAAAAGGGAAACGAGCCAACACGAGCAAGGCGACACTAGAGAAAAGAAAAGCCTTAGAAGGCGATTCGTGTACATGCTATACTCGTGTACCGGTGGACTACTTTCAGCCGGCTCGTTAACGCGCTCCGACAGCCAGACGTGAGAGAAAAGGAGCGGAGAATGCTGGAAGGAGGTCGAAGCATTTTCCAATTAGCGTTAAACAAATATCCGCACGCCTTTCAGCCCGGTAACGCCAGGCAATATCCACGTCTGCAGCTATGTACGTTCATGGGTACCAAACACGACCAAGAAAAGGGGTAGCTGTACGGAGATGTGCTGCGCGAGATGTGGGACAGCGGGATGGGGCTGGAAAGTGGAAACAACTCGTTCGCCGGTGGAATAAGAAGGGAGGAAGAAGAGGACGCCGCGAGGATGAGGAACGCGCGTGGGCGCCAGCGGGTTGGAGCGCCGAATTGACGAACGCGAAAGAACTGAGCGGAATTTCGCATTTAATCAGCCGAGCAACGAGACTGCGAGACTGGTTGGTTCGCGAGCCAGCGAGGAAAAGCGCAGAGGCGTAAAGCGTAGAAAGCGCTAAATGGTATCTGAACTGGTTCCTTTCTGACGAGCGCGGGGCGAACAGCCATTTGGTCGGCGAGTCGGGAAGATGGTGAGATCGAGAATGGGAATGGAAGCGGCGATGGTGCTGCAAGCGGTGGGTGCTTTTAATCTTTCGCTCGTGCGAGGATGCGCCCATTACTGCAAATTAAACTCCCTCGGGAGCCCCCGGCGTGTGACTACCATGAGAGCTACAGTAATCTGTCCACGAGGAACGTGTATATATGTATACGATACTGCGTCTGGTGAAAAACGGTCGGAGAACCAGATGCCCGTCGTCCTGGATATAGGATTTATAGCTGTTGCCCGTACGACACGCTGCGATCGTGAATGAAAGAGATTAACTTCTCGCGAGAATGGCGGTGCAACGGGCGAATGTTCGGTAGCTGCAGCAATCACGAGTTGCGTTATTCTCGGATGACCAACAGATTTTGCGAAACTGCATAAAGGATACTTGTTCATTTGTTACAGTCAAATGGAATTTTTATGCGGAATGGTATGGTACGATTGTGAGACTTAAATTCCAGAATGAAATAATATCCTTTCGTTAATTTTAAGAAACGCTTTCATCTCCATGTGCATAGTAGTACAATACATAAACGTGATTCAACATTAAATTCGCTTGTATTT
The DNA here is from genome assembly GCA_011636635.1 of Tetramorium simillimum. Classification (NCBI taxonomy): domain Eukaryota; kingdom Metazoa; phylum Arthropoda; class Insecta; order Hymenoptera; family Formicidae; genus Tetramorium; species Tetramorium simillimum. The sequence goes on from VBVQ01001760.1 coordinate 20,662, forward strand.
CAAATTGTGTTCATCACATTCCTACACATACTTTGCTCATTTCTTGATCATATTACGAATATTTCTCATCCGTAGGTACCGGTTCTATTCCGTATTATTTACAGAAGGATAATCCAAGGTGTCGGTGCATCGCGATCTACAAGCTTCTTCGTCCGCGTTCAATCGCACTTTTCTGTTCCCCTTTTTCCTCGTAGGCACGCTGAACGAACCGGTAGTTCTAATTGAATATCAGGCGAAATGTAATTACGGTTGGAATTCATGCTTCGTCGGAGCAAATAATTTGCCATGGCACGGAACACAGTGAAATGGTAACGAGAGGATAGGACGCGGAGGGTGTGTTGAGAGCGGGCGCGCAGGGGCGCGGAGGCGGTAGAGCTCGATGCGTTATCAAAACTTTGATAATCCAATCGATTACCAATGCAATAATTGGTGGCCGAGCCGACGGAAGGGGGTGGGATTTTCGGTCGTGCCGGGATTCGGCGGAAAGGGTGGAGCAGAGGGGTTAAGTGGAATGGGTGGATACTCGTATGTCGGGATGGTATCGCGGGGTGATATGGGAAGTGGGTGGAAAGAGGGTAGCGTAGAGTGGGAGATGGGGGAGAGGAAGGGAGGGAGAGTAGGTACCATTGTAAATTAACGATAAACGAACTGGCGCTCATCAAAGAGCCCCTGCGCTCGTAATATCTGTCCGGCTAATCCATTTACCGACAACGGTAATTCTCTGCTGTCGCCGCCGCTGCAGCCCTCCGGCCATCCAGTCTTCCACGAAACAGGATGTTCATCCCCGCAAAATGGAAGAGGTAGGGCCACGTGATCGTAAACGAGTTTCGATGCAATTCGCAACGTTAATCCTGGTACAGTTTCCGTGATCCTTACACGCGAGCCGAAAAGACAAGACTAGGGTGCAAACGGTATTACTAACTCGATATAAATCCAGACGGCGTCGATCTATGTACAAATATAGATAAATTGAACTGCTAGATTTCTCATTGACGTTAACAATGATGATCTTAAAGTTTTTATCAGTAATGATGAGCGATATTTTCATTAAATGAGATTATTTGAGATTATTAGAGATAAAAATATTTATTATACACTTTTCTCTCTATATATAAAATTATATTATACTATTAATTATTGAGATACATTTTTAACAATTTTGTAAAAAATTTTTATCATATTTAGATTTAACGTATAATTTTTATTTAAAATACATTAACCTCTCGTGTTAATTTTAAAAGAAGCATATTGGTAACTGTGTAATCGTATGTATAGATATTTTATACATTAAATCGAATTGTCGAGATGGAAGAACAACAAAAGCACTGGTAAACAGCTAATTTTATTATATATTTCTGCTTTCATAATTTCCGAACTTTCAATAATTGGATTTTTTCCAGAATTAGAAGATAAAATTAGCAATGTAGAACAATATATTTTATAAAGAGAATTTTACTTTTCTTTTATTATGTAGTTATAACTTGACTGATAATTTACTTCGTACATATTTTCACGAACTTTTCGAGTAAAATTGATTTTTACGCTGCATTTTTTAATATACATCCCTTGTTTTATACATATATACACACTCACATATACATACACATAGACAATTTTTCATGAAATTACTCGATCGCTTTGCGGAATCACACAAATTCTGAACAAGTTGAAATTTCATTACTAGCAACGCATTCTACCAATGAACGAATTCTAAAGGGCGAAATTCACGTGGGATTCAAGGGGATAGTTCAAGGGCGTTCATGCTCTGGTAGTGATTGAACATCAAAGGTCTTTAGTCGTTTGACGCTTCGCGTGTTTACATTCAATAGGCGGTGCAAATGTTCTCTAGATACTATTAGCAACCGGGCGTTTGGTAAATGTACGGAGGACTGATCCGCATTTAACTAGCAATTTCCCGATTATACAATAAGAAATTATAATTATATATTAATGCTGTATATGCTTTAGTTTATTTTTTTTATGAAATTTGTATGAAATTAATATTCATTTCATTATTCAGATATCGCATTATTTTTACCTTTATTTATCTTCATTCATTTTTAATCATAAAATATTTTTATTATTTTAATTTAATTAATTAATTATACATTGTGTATTGTAAACATTATGTGTGTTATAATCTACTTATTTACAAACATTATGTGTGTTATAATCTCATAATGTAATACAAATTTTGAACATAACATACATATATATGTATGGAATTTTATACATACATATATATAGTAGCTTATTGGCTACTGTATTAATTTAAGAAGAAACTGTGTAATACGTGTAATGCCAGATATGTAATGTTATACCTGATATTGCTGTTTCTTTTGAAATAAATTCAGCAGATTAGAAAGTTATTATTCTCTTTCGCGACGTAGAGCTGGAACCGCAAATTTCCCGAAAAGCACTTTGCGGAATATGAGATTCGCTCGAAACGCTAATGAAATCCGAAGGGCAACGAGCAATTTCTGAAGGTGGCTTACTGGCCACGGCTTAATCTAACTCGGAGCCAGACTTTGCGCCGCGGGAGTTTCGTGCCGTTGGCTCTCGAGGAAGCCATCTCTGAAACTTGTCCCCTAAACGGGGAAGCATACGTCACCAACAATGAAACTTAGTTCGATGAGAAAGCCTGGGGTGTCGATTCGTATAAGACAACTTAAAAGCGTAGAATATGAAACTCTATGATATCTGAAAGCATCTGTGTTGTTTCTTTCGAATAAGTATATACATTTTAATGTATAATTTTATCCTTTCAATAAAATACAATTGGCTTTTTCAAACTTTAGGATCGGAAATAAAATAATTTAATAACTTTCTAAATAGTTTCGTTTATGTCTTTTGGGAGAGACAGGTATATTAGGCTAAAGTTGATGTCCATGTGACATATAATCTACGTTGATCCTCATGAATACGAAATACCTAAAAGCAGCAGAGAACGCTACCCGTCATAAGACACATAATTGACGTTTATAAAGTAGCTATATATAAACTTTCACTAAGTCAAATATAAAATAATCCCATTACATTTAACTTTAATAAATTTTTATAAGTAACGTAGGTATCTCTCTGTATAGTTTTTTCTATATAGAATTTTTGCATTCTATAATGTTTTTAAACTTATATCTTCTCCACTCACAAACACTTCTGAAATTTCTAATTACTTGAGAAAAAGTACAAAATGGAAACTTTTTGTTGAAATTACAAATCCATGTAATTTAAAACTTAATAAAACTCTTTCAGACATTTTATTTTTAATATTATCGTTCCATTAAATTAAGCTTGATGCTACATTTAGTAAGGCAAATTTAACTAAATTCGTAAAATTTATCTCCGCAGATATAAATATATCTAGTGATCTTTGAATTTACTAATTTTAGAAGATTAATTGATTTTGACTAAATTATAAAGATATAGATTACATTTAATCGTTAATCTTCAATTTTCAATACAAATTTTATAAGAACTTTTAAGTTTTATATAAAAATATATAATTACTTACATCACATGTTTTTATTATATATTTTACAAATATATCATTTAATAAGTATCAAATAAATATGAATTTAAAAAAGTGATATTAATATATGATTATTATTAATATACGCAATCCAAATCTTATATATTTGCTATTCCAAATATGTAATGTCAATTTTTTTGGATGATAATTATACTTATGTTATTTAAAAAAATCTTAGCATCTTCTAACAATTATTATTGTTAAAAATAACACAAATTCCATAAAGAAAAATCTTCATTCTATAGAATTTATCATTTTGCGTGTTTCTCTTTTCTCTGTCTGCGCAGTAGTCGCGGTTGCTATGTGCACGGCCACAATTTTTCCCAGCAATTTGTCTGGCGAAGCATAACACAGATCTGAAGGGGCAAGAAAAAATAGTAGGCTGTTGTTCTCTCTAAAAATATGAATGGTTCTGTGGTTGGAAAACTAACAAAAAATTATACTGATAAAGATACAATAAGTAAACATTAAAAAAAATACAAAGAAATATTAAAATATTCTAATGTTATTTGAAAGAAATTAAATTTAAGTTTATTAAAATGTAATAAATGAAAATATTAAAGATTAATGGAAATGTAACAAATGAAATGTTGTATTGGAATTATGTAAGAAAAAATGATGAAATAATACAAAATAAATAATAAGAAATAATAAAGAATAATAAATCTTATATTATTATTAGTTTTCTTAATATATGTACTTTATATATTTTACTGTATTACTTAATTACTAAAACAGAGTAGTATTTTGATGCATTTTGATTTATATTTAACCAATGGTTTTCTTTATCTTCTCAGTATTCATTATTATTTATGATACGTCGCCCCGGGTTTATTATGCTTTAGCATTGAATCTACGAACACCATTTTTCTCCGAAAATAAAATTCCGTTCACATATATTGTGCTTTTGGCTATCAAAGGCTTTTATCGTCCCTGGTCTACTGATTGAAATTGGACAGTCGTTTTTATTATATATACACATATATACAGGGTGTTAAGAAACGACCGCCCACTAAGTACATAGCGTTATTCCTTATGAAAAATTGAGTCAAAAAGTCCTGAACCATTTTTTTCTATTACGCTTAATGAAGCAGTAGTTATCGTATAAAGACAGTCCAATCAGTGTCGTCTTTTAGTCGGAATAACGTCGGTGAGCCGCGCGGCGCGGCGATGTGGCGGCGAAGCGCTCACGCACACTATCAGGCGCGCGGCTCACCGACGTTATTCCAACTAAAAGACGACACTGATTGGACTGTTTTTATACGATAACTACTGCTTCAATAAGCGCAATAGAAAAAAATGGTTCAGGACTTTTTGACTCAATTTTTCATAAAGAATAACCCTATGTACTTAGTGGGCGGTCGTTTCTTAACACCCTGTATATATAAGTAATATATACATAGATATATATATTATATAAATATCATAAAAGATGCGAGTGTGCATAAGGACATGAAGATGTTTAAGAAGATATAGGTATTTTCCAAACTACCGTGTTAAGTTTTAACAGAAAAAAAATGTGTAATCTACTCAGTATGTTATATCTACCCATAATATTTAATTCTCTTTATACTTTTTATTAATATATTTTATACTTTTTAAAATAATTTTTAGAGTTTTTTATATTTTGTATTGTTTTAATGTGCTTTTATACAGCGGCTTTCAAGCAGTGTTCCTTTATGAATTGGATTTCTAGAAAAAAACCACTTATTCGTTTTAATGTCACGATAATTTTTTTTCTTTCGTTAACAAACTGAGGGCCATTTCACAGAGTATTTAATATCGTGTATTCTTTGTGCTTGAGAGGGTACTTAATTTATTTTATTAATATTAAAGTGTAATTATATACAATTATATCAAATTTTTCACTGCCTGTTAAACCATTACAACCATGGCATTTTTCACTAATTTATAGTGTAATAATAATAATTATAGTACTACTTGTAATAATAATATATAATGATAACACTAGTTATAAAAATAATTCTACGATTTGCCTTACGTCTCAAAGTTCATTACATAACAGAGTAATACTTTAAATTACATATTAACAATGCATTTTAAGTTGTCGCGCTATGTTATCTGGCAGTAGATTCTTTACTATTAATATTTGGCCTTCGGAATGTAACCATAAGCAGCTACTTATTTCAACTTGCAGCATTTTATTTTGAAAGAAATATATATACTTGTACAATAGTTTTTATATAATTATTTCTCTTATAATTTCAATTTATTATAAACATTATTTTAACAAAATTTGTTTATATAATATGCTCTTACTAAACGTTTTCAAGCAAATTAAGTTAGGCATATCTTCGGACGGCAAGAAAAATTCTATGTTTTAATTTTTTTGTGTGTATAATTTTAAAGACTGTAATCGCTATTTAAAGACACACTCTTTAAGATATTAATGAGATGTTATACATGGTGTATGACTGGATGACGTTTATTAGCTCTCTTACAATATGTGACTGAAAAACACTAAATACAAAACAACTCAAAACAATATGTTTTAAGACAAGACATTAGAATACAAAATGGATGATATTTGAACAATTATAAGTTATACATTGGGAAATTTCATCTGTAAATAACATTAACTTATTTTCATTGAAATATTTTTATCTCATTATTGTACAATTCACATCATAAGCATTCAAAGTTTACGAAATTATTTTAATTACTAATTTTGGTGAAGTAGTTTTTGGTTTAAGTACATTTCTCAAGAAGAAAAATCAGTAGCTGTTAAACTTTAAAAGTCAAACGCCCTGTACACACTGTGGTTTTTATTATAATGTTCTTAAAAAGAGGAAAAGACTTTTGCTAAAAATAACTTTCAAATCATTATTATAAGTATTCATCTGTAACAAATCATTGAGCGTTTCATCCCATTAAACATTCTTCTTAGAATACTGTAAAGCGTATTAAGTTTTAATAGCGTTAAACTTGGCAAAACTTTCGTGAGAAACTTATAAATTTCAAAATTTCAATGTAATTATTATCAACACATGTACTTTGCCAACTTTCTTAATGGCTTCACCTTTAAAGTCCCAAGCTAAAATATGTTACAAAAAACGAAATTGAATTATTGTATAAATATACTACTAGTTATAAGTTGATATCGTTAATCTATACTCACTATAAAATTTACTGCTACAAGGAAGTCCACAAAATATTCGTACATTTATATTATAACATAATAATTGTAATGTTACATTAAGTTTTTTGTATCATTCCGAAACTTTCGTGTATGTTGTAACTTTAGTACCGTAATCCTTGTTAGACTTTATAATTTTTTAATGATCTAAAATGTATAGCAAAACAATATGTGGTTTGTTGTATTCTTCTTCTTGAAAACGTACACAACTCGCCCGTGTCTTCGGAGCAGTTTTGATAATATAATAAAATACAATCGGCTATTATAGCTCCGTGCAATATAGCGAGTTTGTTATTGTGTATAAGATCGCCTCAAATTCATCTGTAGATGAATCAGTAAAGTGACGCGGATCCGAAGAAGAATATGAATTTAAATGCAAAGAATAAGTCAAATACTAAATATCGTTGAAAGAATGGGAAATTATTTTGTGATACTTTCTTGCCAGAAAGAATACAACAGGCTGAGGTAAAAACATGATAAATGCAATGTTACTAATTAACAACTATACAAAATAAATATTATGTAATAGGAAGAGTCTGTTGACAAGGAAAAATACCGTGTACATTATGTATTGCCTTGCGGCATTAATAAACTAGTACTAACATAAAAAAAATGCTTTCTTCTTTTTAATATAAGGAGTCGTTTTAGTCCTACTTTTGGTGACGTCAAAAAATCCGGGATGGACTGGATAATGGATAAACAGGCGTCTCGTCAAATAATAATAATATAAAACGTGATGATTGATAACGATTTATTATATAATACTTAAAAGATACTGTCTAACTTCATATGTACAAACATTTGCAAATATTAAATTATCACGTGAATATAAATTTTAAATGACACACGCATACATTAATGTTTCAAAATTTATAAATTTATATTACATTAGTTGGTTGATTGGAAGTATTCGTTGGTGGACTCCTGGTCATTATTGAAGTAACCTGTAGCAAAATGAAAGATTTAAATAAGAATGACCTACCCCTAAGTATAAAAGAAAAATATTTAGTGTCATAAAAATATATACATTTTGAAACACTTGTTTTCTGAGGAAATCACTTGTGGCCGCTGAAATGTTTTGATCATTTCCCATTTTACATTTAACATAGCCATACAGGTTCGCACCATTTAATACTATGGCAATGCAAACGAGCAAAAGCCACTTGAATTTAAAACTAAATAATGCCACGATGAATAGCATTGACCAAAAAAGTGGGCATAAGATCAGGGCCAACCAAAAGATTCGCGCCTCTGTCGCATTAATGCGATTCTGTTGTGCACCCTGAAACACAGGGCACATAGCAGACATTGGATTTACACACATGAAAATCATATTTAAGTAATCTACATCATTTAAGCTATATATTTTAGCTACATATTTTATAATAAATAACCATACAATGAACAGCAACTGTAACATAAATTTGTTAGATAACTGTCTACTTATAATCTGAATAATGCACATATAAATAGTTTTAGAAAGTGCCAAGGGCATAAAAATATAACAGCTGGTAAACCTTGAACTACTCAATCCAATTAAATCAGTGTTTGCTGGAACGTGACAAATGAAAAAATATACTCAATAATGGAAAGCTACATTTCAATCTATGTAAGTGGAACTTATGTGATGTAAAATGTGATAACATGACATAGGCTTCGTATCTCGTTTCAATGTAGAATTAAATAATCTTGTTGTCACAAATGCCAAAGGATGTAGAAAAGAAGCACTTTCTGGTTGATCAGAGACTAACTTGTCATTATATGTATGGTGACAAAAATACATGTATACATATAATAAGCGAACCTTTCGAGATTCAAAAATCCAATGACTTTTGCCATCGTCATCCACATAATTCCACCATCTAAGGCCGACCATTAATCTTCCCGTAATATTTTTAACAGTCCAAAAATCCATCGATAAAAGTAGTACCACTGTTACAAAGCTCGCTATAAAACTTGCGTTTGAAAACAAACCGCAAAGCAAATAAACTATTATAGCCGCTATCCTGAAGGCCAAGTGAAACAGCGTAACGTACGGGTGTCTAGAATTATAAAAGACAATATTTTATCTTACAAAAGTTACGGCCCACTTCCATTTAAAAGATATGTCTTCGTTATTTGTACTTAAGCTTGCCGGCATTCTGGGCAGCCTCCTCTTCCTCCCCGAAAGCAATCGTATCGTCATCCATCAGTAAAGGTACCTATAAACGAGATCGCGAGACATTCGGTAAAAAGGAGTATAGTCGAGCATGCATGCTTATTTCCATGTACTTATGCGTCCAGTCGCATTATTATTACATGACGTGGATGAATAAACTCAAAGTGTAAACTTGCGTTTCTGGGTAAAAGTAGAAAAAAAAAAGAGAAGAAAAAGCGAAGGGAGAACGAGGCGCGAGGTTAAACCCCCGGGAAACACCCGCATTCGCTTCCGCAAAGGGCGTGATTACGTGAGGTACGAACCCTTCCTCGGTGTACGCTAAGTATACGTACGGAAATGCGCAAGCGAATGTCAGAGTGACGACCTTCCTATCGACGACTAGAACTACAATTATACTCTCGGTCCTCTCCGTAACGTAACGACACTTATATTTCGCTCTACGAGACAATCGGATACCTCGTGGTTAGGTACTACGACTAAAAAAAAAAAAAAACCATGTGGAGTCAGTATGCGGTCGATCGCGCGGAGAATCGCGGCGTTGCACACCTACCGTTGCGGACGCCATGTTTGCACGTTGACGTTGCTCCGACGTTGCGCGTCGTCTGCTGGGGCTCGCGGTGGAAAGTGGTGGCCTCGGGTGGGCGAGCTTCGCCTCGCGCAGGAGAGCCGCGCGCCGTTCCGTTCCCTCAAAACGCGCCGCGACGACGCTCGCGTTCCGGCGTTTCACTCGTCGGGCATTGTCGATCAAGGCGAACGCCTTGACATCGTTAATAATCCGGACGGAACCTTGAGACTCGAGACGTGTGCGGCGCCAAACGCGGACGAAAGTCGCGCGACCGGCCGCAAACTCGCTCGCGCGGAAGACACGGACGCGGCCGGCGGCGCCGATTGGCCGAGCGCGGGAGGCGCGGACGCGTTCATTGGCCGCGCCGACCTATCGCGCGCATTCAGAGCGCACGCCATTCATGCATCGTGGCCTCTGAACATTGCAGAACATTCGAATCCAATTCGATTTAATTTAACCCTCGATTGAAGCTCAATTTCAACTCAACATTGGCTTCCAATTAAAATAGTCATTAAATTCAATTTGTAAATTATTCTCTAAATTGTTTCTAGATTATTAATTATATTATTTTTCATCTGCCGTTTCAAATTTTTCAATTTTATCGCTGAACATGCTTTCTGGTGAGAGTCAAATTTCCGATCGACCGATGATCAGATGTCAGCCACGTATGTAGAAAAACGACGCGGCCGCTTCAAGCGCGTCCAAAACCCGGTGCTGCTCTGTCTACACCGGAGGATAATCCTACTTGTGGTCCATCCGACTACTCTTTTTTTTACCACTGGACTCAGATGTGATTTTTTCCCGTCTACACTACGTATTCGGA
>VBVQ01001761.1:1206-30873 GCA_011636635.1 Tetramorium simillimum
GATTAATAACTTAAAGAAAAGTTAACGTTCGGCTGTCAGTACATTATTAGTCTACTATTATACTATTAGTATATTAATATTACGGCTAGTATACTTTATAATACTTTAAAATACTTTAAGTAACTTTAAAATATTTTAAGTAAATTTTCCTAAGGGCCCTCACGGCCATCAATAGCCTGGGGGATCTCTACACAAAAGAGGAGTTTCAGTTGCTTTGAAACTGCCGAGCAAGCAGCATCGGAACATCGAGGATGTGAGAATTCGCACAAACACGTGATCAGAGCGTGTGATAAGTCGGTGAGTGAAAATATTACAAAGTTTTAATTTTTCTGAATTTGTGAGCTGAAATTTTACATGCGAGGAGAGCGTTCTCTCGAGATCGAAATATTTATAACATATCGTTCTCCATTTTTCATTTTTCAATATTACATTTTAAAATATTTTCACTTGAAATAGTTACATGTATGTATTCTAATAATTGTAGATTATTTTACAAAATAATTATTTTAACAATGAATTTTGGATATGCATATATATTTTACGTGGCGCTTTGAATTTCCTTGTCAATTTAAATGCTTCTATTCCGCACTATGTGATTTCAGCCTTAGGCGTCACGTGACCAAAAATGACGAATCGGTATCTTTATTTTTGGTCACGTGACATCTTTTGCCGCTGAAAACGAGCGTCGAACATCAGCGTGAAAAGGTATCTTAACTTTGGTTTCTATAAGTTGGCACGCGTGAATTGTCAGGTGCAACGCGCAACGAGATCGCGTTACTGTCGCGTGGTAGCCGGAACGGAGCCTCGTCAAATTTCATGGACGAATGATTGAGACACGGCACGGATAGAGAAGCGGCGGAAAGAGTGGACGTACGCAGCGTGGATACAACCGTCCGTCGTGTAGATCCGCAGAAGCGACAGCGACGAGAATGAGCGAGCTCGTTTGGGGAATAAAAAACGGCGATCTCGAGCAAGTGCGAGATATCGTCGAGAACAAGGCAAATATGTGACAATGTTGATCCTTAAAACTTCGTTTCGTGAAAAGAAAAGAAAAAGACGCACTCATGACCGCGCGATTAGTGTGTCCAACGTCTCCTCTCCACCTTTCTAAATTATTAAATATGTAGAATATGTATATTGCACACTGAAAGCTTGTCGAACAGTTGGGAAAATGAGTGCGCGTTTCGACGCCGGAAGTACTCGCAGGAATACAAGTGATCGTGTCATTCTGGCACATCTCTTTAATCATCTAACGAGTTCTGTTCTGGCTTCGACCGCATCTGCATTTTACCTCTTGTGAACGAACATTCTAAAAAATTCAAACTCTGTAAAGCATTTTTGAACTTGCTATCGCAACATGAAAGCAGCAACTTTGTTGCTGGATGTATTAACAGTTCTTATTACTGGCATTATAGATAATTAATACTCGCGACAATGTAATATTAACGAGAATACATAAAGCATTTTAGGCTTGTTGTATATCGCAACGTAAAAATTTTATTGCTGATGATATTAACAATTCTTACTAGGGACAAGTAATTATAGAGAATTGACATTTGTGTCAATGTAATGTGAAAGATACACTATGATAGTTTTATAAAATCTTTTTTTTATATTCAATATTCTTTTATGTCATTTATAATTAAGTTACCACTTTCTTTCTATTTATCAATATTCTTGTTAATTTTATTACATATAAATGCACACGCATAGCATATTCATATATAGTAATGTTATTAATATATTGATTTTGATTGCTCTCATATATAAACACATAACGCACTGTTACTTTTATCTTGTATAAATTCAAAATTTAATAAATAAAATATTGCAATTATGTATTAATTTTGTTCGAAAGATTCAAATATTCTTATAGCACAAAATTGTTGAAACAATATCTTTTATTACAGTACTTATTCAACACAATAGTGTTAAAATGTTAATTTAACTTGAAGAAGTTTACCCAGTCGTCTAATTATTGTTGTTATCATTTTCAGAACATTGATGTAAATCAAATGATCGATGGAAGAACGCCACTACATTATGCAGCGGATTACGGTCAAAGCGAAGTTGTCAGATACTTATTGGAAAAAGGAGCAAATGCCAATGTAAGTAATGGCTAAGAAATTAATAATTAATTATAATAGTCTAGACTACGATAAAAAATATGACAGTTAAATAATAGCATATGTTACGTAATTGTTTTGTGTAAAATAATTTTCTATCTCTAATGATAATTGTTTTTTTTTTTTATTCAACTGTGCAATTCGAGATATGTACCGTTAAGTGCAGTAGATAAGTGTTTCTTGCAGGCTACAGATAAGCATGGAATCACGACGTTGTTGGCGGCGATCTGGGAGGGGCACACAAACTGTGTAAAACTGCTGCTGGAGAAAGGCGCTAAACCGGACGGTTTAACACCCGACGGCACGAGCTATCTGGATGCGGCCGAGAAAGATGAGATTAAACAACTCCTGAAACTCCACTAGCATAAAGCCAAACAAAATGCAGAATCATAATTTTGTTACTTTAGTACATTAACGTTCCTCCTTATAGAGAGAGACTATTCTACCAGCTTTGTTTTGATTTCTCGCCTATGATGACTAGAATATGTCGTATTTAAGCACTTTAAATTAAATGAACATAGGTACATGGATGCTGTTTTATAATAATAATAATAATAATATTGATAATATACTGCATGTCGAGAGATTGTATAATGAAGAGCTCGTATTTTTTTCGCGATAATTCTTCATGGTTCTAAATATACATATAAGTTGCAGATTTATTATAACAAGATATTATTCTTTCGTGGCTGGGACGAGTTGCGAAAGTTAGTTTAGTTTAAACTTACAATCTCGTATATATAATAATATATACATAAATGTAATTTTGATATATATTTTGATCTATTCTATAAGGTGGTACATATTGTTTGTTATTATATAATTTATAAATCCTGAAAACCTTTTTATACATTTTTATGTCATCGCTCTTGAAACATATTATTCCATTTTAAATCTGATATTTTCATGAGGGCGACCTGGAGTCCTTTGTACTCTTAAGCAAAGTGCTAAAACTCCTTTGAAATACTTGTGCGCTGAGTTGAATTTTAAACGACGTATGTATAAATTGCGATAAAAAAGAAGTAGTACGTTTGCAATGCTAACAACGTGTAATGTGTCTAATGGATGCTAAGAATGTACAATAATCAAAAGTAATAAGCAAATACATCATTGTTATGAACGCTGCTCTCATTTTCTGGTATCCAGTTGTAAGCCAAGTCCGGACGTTACATTTCAAAAATGGGTGAAAGAGAAATGTACTTTTTCAGATTATAAAATTACATTCAAGCATTTACTGAAATTGAAAAAAATGTATTAACTAAGCAATATGTCATATCTACATAACTCATCAAAAGATCAAATTCCACAGATTTTTATAAATATATAAAATGTTTTAAAATAAATGTATGTTTCATGTCTTTATGTACTTGTTCATTTCTGTCGTAAACTATTTTTCTGATAAAGATAAGCGATGATTACAATATATATAATGCCTGTATCAATTATATAATTTGCTAGAGAAAACAAGTTCCGTTTATATAAAAACAAAGTTTATTACCACAATGTGCATAATTCACAGAAGACGGCCTCTACAATTAGCCGCACCACATTTGCAAATGATTACTTTACCCGGTATACTTCCTACATCGTAACTATAATTCCATGTAAGCTCTTGTCCAGCTTTTATGTATTGTAACGCGAAGAAAGCTACCCAAGGAAACCGCACGTCATGTGTATCGACAAACACATTTTGCACGAACACGTTTGGATCACAGGAATGCTGAAAAAGACATTTAGATATATAAGTATAATTTATATTACAAATTAAAAATTCACAAATACAAAGATATCAATCCATGATTAGGAATGTTAAATACTTTTGTGAAGTTTTGAAAATTGAAATCTAAAGATTATTAAAAAATTTTGAAAGATTATTTCAAATATTATTTCGAAGAGATTTTTTTGATAATAAAAAGAAAATTAAATACTTAATCTTTTATTACTTACATTCAAATAACGGCCGATATTTCCAGTCGTTTTGGCATCCATAATGTAAACGGCTTCATCTTCGCCGAAATAATCTCTCACGGACTTGAGCATTGATCTCTCTATTTGCTTTGGATCTACACTAGGCTCAAATCTACTCGGCTCTCTTACGTCACTTCTACTATCTTCATCATCACTGATGCTAATCGTATCCTGATTTTCACTCGATGATGATTTTGCCGCGAAACCTCTCGTAATACTTCCGTCTTCGCTATTTTCTTCAGATACATCTGGTTGATTGTTTATTTCGTTTTTTTTTCGTTTTCTCAAACGTTTCCTGGTAATAAAACTTTCTTTGCTATTTTTCTCATTTATACAAACATTATAATCTAACTAATGTTATAATCGTAAAAAAATTGATTCTTAAATATTTTATGCAATAGCAAGTCTAAAAATGTATTAATTATGATGTAGATCCATATCTACCAAGAGATCGCAGCATACCTAATAGATGAAGATTCTGCAGTTGTTTCCAACTCCAAATCTTTATTAGATTCCACATAGGAGTCAATATTGAAATCTTCGTCTGAGTCATTGGTGCTTTTTTTGGAATTATCCTCTTCTTCGTCGCTGACGCTAGTAGCTTTCTTCTTATTTTCATCTTCTGAAGCTGACATCGTCATTTCCGGTTCGAGAACGTCGTTTTCGTAACCCTCCTTGAAACCTTCTACTACTTCCACATAATCTAATTCTGCCAGGTATTCGTCACCGTAATTTTTACCTCCTTCGTTTGCGCCCTATGTGATAAAAAAGGTACGTATAAAATAATAAATGGACAGATAGACAGGTCTAAAAACTGGTGACTAGCAATCTATTCAATTGCCCGTACCTGTTCAGTGAGTAATCTTCCTGCATAAATACAAATAAAAGCACCAAGGGGAATATCATTCAGACACCTTATACCCCAACCACGTGGCCCTGTTTTAAACACTTGCAGCTTTAATCTGAGAGGATGCTGCACCACCCTGTTAAGACATGTCTTCACGGAACACTTGCAACCGGAGTTACATTCGTAGATTCCCGTAGTCACGGGCTCGGGCAAGCGTTTATATGTATAACCGACAGCAATGTTTGGCACTTTGCCTCCCAGAGTTGCCCCTTGTATCGTTAGCTGCCAGCATTGGCATTTCGTTTTATCCTGTATATTGTACATATAATAAAGAGTAAATTCGCATTATTATATAGTAAATGAACGATTTTATACCTGACAATCGTCCTCGCAATCGCAGCTGCATAAGAACGCAGGATCCAGATTTAAATGAACACCCTCCGTTGGTTCTCGACGTGTAGTGTACCTTATAGTGTCCGGTTGAGTGTGATCCAAATCATTTACACATGGTATCGGCACATTTTCCACACCATAACTGAGATCCTTTCAAATACGAATTCACAGAATAATTTTTTAATATCTATTTAATTTTTATATTACAATATACAATATAAACATATATAGATATTCTAGTATTCTACAGGAAATTATTTTTTTCACATAAAATCACGAACAACTTCTTAGAAGTTTTTACATTTTGATTTCGACAACTTACCTTAATGTTGATGAAGCATTTCTCCACGACGAAATCAGCGAAAGCGCGCACCCAATAATCAAAGTCAAACAAATCGACAGACAATGTGCTATTGGTAATGCGGAGATAACGGTGCAGCTCTTCCATATTTCGCAATCTGATGCCACACGGTGTCTGGTACAATATAACTTTTTTACCCTTGGAGAATTTGCAAAGCTGACGATGCCAACCGCACAACAGCGGAATAGAGAGTGGAGAAAGCCCTTTGAGATCATCCTCTGAAATCTTGATGCTCTTGATACATCTTGGTCCGCATTTGTGAGCAACATATTTTTTCGGCTCGTATTTCCTCTGCGTATGATAAAACTAGAAAAGCCAATAACACACGAATATAATATCATGTTGATTATAACAGCATGTTAATACTTAACATAATATATGTAGCATATATGTCGTAACAATTGCAAAATGTATTAATTATTACTTTTTACTTACAACAATACTATGCGACGGTTTCGTTTCCACAGTGGAATTGTACGATGATGTAGTATCTACACTAGTGGGTCTCTTGGCAGTACTTTTCTTAGCTACTGCACGCGGTTGTTGCGGTGCAGTGGATGGTGTAGTAGTTGTCACACTTGTAGCAACTGCCGCTTTCTCTGCTGGCACATTTTGTGCAACTTCTTCTTCCACATTAGATGTATATTCGACATAAGGCAAATTATTTTTCTATAAAAATTACGATTTATAAAATAGAGGATACTCATAAACAGTTTTAATACTTTCAATTGTAACTTTCAAAGTTTCTTTATTTTCAAAAGTAAATTTTTGTTCACTTACATTAGATGGGGCAGGAATACGATGTCGAGTATGCGCACTACCAGACTGTTGAAGTTGTTGCCTCTGGTTAGCCTTCAATACTTCGAGGAATAAAGGATGTAATCTAGTCGATCCACGATAAATCCATTCAGTTCTCTTATCAGCGTTGAAATGCATTTGTACTAAACTCGCGTCGACCTGTATGACTTTCGCGAGCCACCATTTACCATTCCATTCAGTCTTCACCATTTGATTCGGTTGCAATTTCACCATTGGC
This sequence comes from Tetramorium simillimum, assembly GCA_011636635.1. NCBI lineage: Eukaryota > Metazoa > Arthropoda > Insecta > Hymenoptera > Formicidae > Tetramorium > Tetramorium simillimum. Next base: position 7,938 of record VBVQ01001761.1, read on the forward strand.
CTTTCCGGATATGATTCCAAGTACTTCTTCACGAACTCTCGCGATTCGCTGGGAATGTCTTCCCAAATGCGCGGCGAGGTCTCCCAGACCAAATAGATGTCACGATGAACAACATATTGAGCGTAACCATCATCAAAAAATACCAGATACCTACAACAATAAATATATTAATATGATATATTAATATGATATTAAATAATTTAATATTACAATGATACGTAACTTGTAAAATTCTCATATAATAAAATTTAGTATCATTATTTCTTTGGATAAATCAGTTAAAGAAATCTCTAAACAATGCTCACCTATACTTATTTATAGACTTTGGTGTCTCAGCAATTATTCCGCTGTAGTAATTATTGGAAACGTCATCGTGAAATATGGCCACAACTCGCGTTCCAACTGGGATTATAACTTTACTCACTTCGGTTAATGCTAGTAGTTTGCCAGTAACGGTCTTAATCGCCGAATTATACTTTTTTTGGATAAGTTTTACGCGAGCGCTCCATGTTGAATTTGTTGAAACTATACTTAATACCTACGGAAATATCCTTGTATTAGAATCTTCTTTAATCTTTTCTCTTTGTGTCTAATCGAGATATATAGGCGAAGAAAATATATATTCTATATGATAGATATAATAGAGATTCTACAAACCTTTGCTTTAATCCATGGCATAACAAAACTTTTCATGATATAAACAATATCGTCCATTGCCGGAGTTCGTTTAACGAGTAAACCAATCGGTGGTAAATTAGGAATTGCTACTCCCTTAGTACTCGATGGTTCAATCGCTAAGACCTCCTGACTGTCTTGCAACAACGCAGAAGGCGGAACACGTACTTGCGTTACTTTCTTCGTTGCTACAAGTGGGTGGATCTCGTCGTTTATTTGCAATTCCTCGATCATTTTAATTTGCGGTCTAAAGTCCTCGTACAAGTTGTCACGTAATTTATCCACAGTACGCATTACTTCCCGTATTTCGGTATTAAGAGACTCATTTGCCGCTGTCAATGTATAATATGATATAAAGCATGTCTTATATCTAAATAAAAGAAGAGATAAAGGTTTGTACTTTCACATGCATCTTATTTTTATTTTATTTTATTTTTATTTTAACTTATTTTTATACTTTGTAATTAGAAACTCGTCTTACCAATTATATTCTGCCACCTCTTCTTCAAGGTATCACACGCAACTTTAGCTTGCTGCTCCACATTGTATTTTTTGTAGATATATGACAATGTATCATCTAATTTTTCTTTGATATCTAAAAGTACATCTTCCGGTATGTATTCTGCAAAAATGACGAAAACAATCATGATTTTATCAACTATGATTTGATAGTTGCAAAATTAAATTCTTTCTTGATGCTATTAACATTAAAAGCTCAATGTACCGTCACTATTTGGCTCCCTTTTCTTCTCGTCGCCGTCAGAATCGTCGCTGTCAGAAATTTCCACTTCCATTGTATGATCCGGAAAGCAACAATCTAACAGCGATTTATTTTCTACAAAGGCTTGTACCAATTTCTACAAGCAAGTTAATAATATTAATATGTGATGCATCGTAACATATTCAATTCATTCTCATAATATGTTAAAACCAAAACCTTACCTTCTGATGTTCCAGTGCAACGTCAAAACACTCTTGACATATTAAACGTTTCTTCTTCTTCTCCAGCGAAACTCCATAGAACGCACACGCAAAGGAAGGTGCTATCTTCATGTTTACTCCAGAGCGACATTTAAAATTGACGCAGTTACTATTGCAACCTTTAGATTTAGTCTTACTTGCACTTTCCTCGTCTTCATCCGACATCAATTCAATGATCTCCGTGCTGTCCGCTTGTGCCATTTCTCTGACAATTATTCGAACGTATCCTAAACAATTTCTAGAAACAAAATATTCATCTTGATGATACTAAGAGAATACCAGTGGTACAAAAGGAACATTTTCTTTGATCCAGAGTCGCATGAGGCAGACACTGTAAACATGTTATTCTTGCGACTGCTCTACGTCTGTTTATTTGTAACAAAAATTTTTTAAGTAATTTTGAGATATAATCAACTTTATTGATAATTTGTGTGTAAAGTACAAATTTTATCAACTTAATTTAGAATATTCTAAAATTTTTATATTACTGTGATTTAAGACTGCTTGTGGATTCGTCGAAATTTAAATCTCCTCTTAATAGTTACGATATAATTTTCATTTTAGTGACGCTGACTTAAAAACATAATCACTTTATACAACGTTGTAATCACATAAGTTACAAAATATATATGTAGTATAAAAATACAATTCTTTACAAAATATAACCTTTATTGTCCTATTTTTGCCCTAATTTCATTTTTATAAGTTATCTCTATTAGCTTAATCGCATATTCGAGATTTACGAGCAGAAAAGGGATTTAAATAACGAAAGGAAGAAATTAAATGCACTATGCACTTACGAAGAATTAACGATTAATAATAAATAACTTTTAAAACGTACCGCAAATATACTGACAGGTGAACGGAAAATGAGATTAGGTTAGTTTTGTTTATAAGTTAGGTTAAAGGCTTCAAGGCTTGGAATCCATAAGTAAATTTGACTTTACACATTTCCGGTTTATTAACGTCGTCGTGTATAGATGCTATTTTATTTCCTGAATATTAAAAGATTTTAACTCTTGATTTTAATAATTGTACTACATACAAAATATATATTTGCTTGCAATGCATTTTTCTTAGAAAATTAATCGCATTTTAGAAATTTAAAATGTATATTTCTCTATATTTTTCATAAAAAAATCAACTGTATTTTCAATTCTTTACTTTCAATTCTTGAAAATTTAGACTCTGCCATGTTCGGTCTGGCACCAAATTAATCAATTAGTAAAGAGTCGAAAATGCCCGAATTTGAGTTAATTCAATAGAGCTATAGGAGGCAAGTCGACGCAAAACCATTTTGAATTGTTGCGATCGATACCTGCACTTTTAAATTACGTTATTTCCATCTCTATTTCTATCAGTTAATTGATTTTTACCTCAATTTTCAATTTTAACTTTTTATCTTTTTCCAGTTTTAAAAACTAGAATACCCATAGCAATCTCACTTGCGTCGCTCACGCTTCTTGACGCGCCGTCGAAGCGCTTGCCGTTTGTTATGGTTTGATTATTGCTTGCCAACGCGGCTGAAATAATCGATACAGTCGCACGCGTGCACCGACAGCAACGGAAAATGGTAAACAATACTTCTTTCATTCCCACAACTCCATTGAACGTCATAAATAATATTTAAATATTTTTATAAGTTGCAAAATATTTATATGCTATGAAGGAGCGCATAATGGCAACGTTTCTTTTAGATTTTGTCGAGGGCCAAGCCGGCCTCGTCGGAGGGTGTCCGGACCTCAGCGTCGCGCAAGCAGATACCGAAGCTGGAGGAATTCCTGGAGAAACGGGACTACACCGGCGCCCTGACGCTGTTGGAGTTCAACAACAGCACCGGCGGCAGTCTAGAGACGGACCTGTGGATGGGATACTGCGCCTTCCACCTGGGTGATTACAAGCGCGCCGCGACGGTCTATGAAAACTTGAGGAAGAAGGAACATGTGCCGCCGGACGTCCCGACGAACCTGGCCTGCTGCTACTTTTACCTGGGCATGTACCCCGAGGGGCAGAAGATCCTGGAAGATGCGGCGGACAGCAAACTGCGAACCAGGCTGCTGTTTCACCTGGCCCACAAGATGGGCAACGAGTCCAAGCTGATGGAATATCATCAGATGCTGCAGGACGTTATCGAGGATCAGCTCAGCCTGGCGTCTATTCATTACCTGCAAGCTCACTACCAAGAGGCCATCGATGTCTACAAAAGAATTTTACTAGACGACAGGTTGGGTCTCTTTCGTATCATTAGCAAAACGATTTGGAGGAATATCTCGTTAGAATTGTCTGTACTATGTGTTCTGGCTATCGCGTCCTCTTGCTCTACACCTTTTCACGTATTTGTGCAAGTTTAAAGAAAAGCACCAAGAGATGCGACTCCAGAGCAGACTCTGAGTTGAATTTCCTCACCCAGTTGTTGGAGAATTCCAGGTACCTGTTCCTTCAGCTCCTTCCTTGAAGACATTCCTATTATTTTCAATCTTGTCGTCATTGAAATAAAAATGCTAGCTTAATACAAATAGCGAATAGTTTTCCATTGAAATTAAATACTCTATAAATTTTTCCAGAGATTATCTAGCTTTAAATGTGTACGTAGCTTTGTGCTATTACAAGCTAGATTACTACGACGTAGCTCAGGAAGTGCTTCAAGTTTATCTGCAGAAATACCCGGATAGCGCGATTGCGATTAATTTGAAAGCGTGTAATCATTTCCGTTTGTACGACGGAAACGCTGCGCAGGTCGAGATGAAGCAGCTCATTGAGAAGATATCAAGTTCCTTCAGTTCCGGCCACGACCTTATACGACACAATACAGTTGTACGTGTAATCTTTCTCAATGCGTTTTACTTTTCATACTTCTTATTCGCTCTTCACGCAGGTCTTTAGAGGTGGCGAAAACGCCTTGCAAATTTTACCCAATTTGGTGGATGTCATACCGGAAGCCAGGCTTAATTTAGTAATATATTATTTGAAACAAGACGATGTCAAGGCAGCCTATGATCTGATCAAAGATCTGGAACCAGCAGTTCCGCAGGAATATATTTTAAAGGGCATAGTTAATGCTGTTATAGGCCAGGAGACCAATTCTGTAAGTCATTCAGAGCGGCTGTTAACTCATCTTTTCGTAATTGCGTTGCAAAAGCTTACCATGAAATTTTCTTTAGCGTGACAGTGTAAAAACTGCACAGCAATACTTTCAACTAGTGGGCTCCTCAGCGTCAGAATGCGATACCATACCTGGTAGACAATGCATGGCATCCTTCTTCTTCCTTTATCGGCAATTCGAGCGAGTCAGACTCTATCTGAATTCGATAAAGACATATTTCTCCAATCAGGATAACTTTAATTTTAACTACGCTCAGGCGCAAGCCGGAGCGGGCTACTTCAAAGAAGCGGAGGAAGCCTTCCTGATAATACGTAATGAAAAATATAAAAACGATTACATTTACATCAGTCTTCTATCATACTGCTGTAAGTAGTTGTTTTGTTGTAATTTTTGTCAAGTAGATTATTTAGTAATTATTTAACAATTGCCCTTTCAACTCTCAGACATAATGAATAAAAAGGCTGAACTTGCCTGGGAACTGTATTTAAAGATGGACACATCGGCGGAGTCTTTCAATCTGCTTCAGCTGATTGCCAATACGTGTTACAAAGTAGGCGAATTCTGGTATGCCGCCAAAGCTTTTGATATGCTGGAACGTATGGACCCAAGTCCTGAGCATTGGGAAGGAAAGCGCGGCGCATGCTGTGGCACTTTTCAATATATTGTCGCGGAAAAGCTACCAAAGTATGTTTTTCATGTCGCACATTCATGAGAGATTATCATATAATTGAAAATTAATTTATAAATTGTCTTTTTTTAAATCATGTACAGAGAACTGCTGTCGGAGGTGATACAAATTCTGAAAAATACATCCAATTCTCAAGTAGAACAGATAATACGCGTTATGCGCAAATGGGGAAAGGATAACCGAGTAAACTGTTAATATCAAAATTCGTGAACATCGCTATCAATTCCGTCCAGAGAAATGCCTGTATTTTATAAAATAGTAACACATGTAACATGTGTAGCACGTACGTTGTTTGAAAAATGATACATTTGTTACAATGAGGAGTTGTAATGTTTCTATCTCCACAGCAATATATTCTTGTACATCTTATTTTATAAGACTAAAAATTTGTAATATATGTATTAAAAATAACACCTCGTTATCGATTTAATATAAAATAGATATATTTAAACTGTAGTACACTCATATTTTTAATATAATATCAATAATATAATAGTAATAATTAATTTTAACAAACACAATCGGTGAATTATAAAAAAACACCATAGTCAATGGCAATATTTCTCATACTCTTCCATCTTCAAACGACTCTTACAACGCGAATTATTTCTGAAAAACTGCGAGTATCTCAACGCGCATCGATAACTTGCGTTTATACACAGTTTATCACAAATATTCCTGATGGAATGGCTGCTAGATTTAGCATAAAAAAAAGGAGATGCAAAAGAAGGAAGAAAGAGGATACTAAGTGTCCTGACCATTAGCATCCTGGGAAATTGAGCAGACAGGAGTAAATACTCTAACATTTAAACATTCAATGTAACAATGTAATGTCATGACAGGCAACGAAAGTATTTCTTTTCTTATCAATCTCTCGAATCGGACTGGACAGACAAGTCTATCAAATCGTTCGATTATGGATAGGTAAGCGTTAAGCTGAAAAGAAACCTAAATAAATGATTTTCGAAGAAATTTAAATAAAGGGATCGTATACAACGTATGTGTTTTCAAATCGAATAATTTATGTCGATAAATGTAAAATATAGTGTTTTATATATGCAAAAATCTTTTCTAAATCCTCTCTCTCCAATCCGATTCTGTCGATTTCAAACTCTTCAAAAAGGTGAGAAAAAGGAAAATGTTTCTTTTCGATAGCGCTCTACATCGCGTTTACTTGACGCATTCGCGAACGTGGAGAAAGAGTGCCCGATAAGAGTCGTCACTACACCATTATTATGTTATAAAAATAGCATCAAGGAATTTTAGTGTTTTCATTTTTTTTTTCGGCGGAATTTCAGGCGTGGTACACTACGGATTTTTCTCTCTGGGACATCTCGTGCTCTAATTGACAGCACTCGTTCTCCGAAACGCGTTTTTATCGTCTTTTTAATGCTCGAGAATATCGGGTGTAAGATCTTCACGAAATCCATACATTATTATTCGATTATTACATTCCATTAATTTAAACAACATCATTGTTCCTCCGAATCGCGTGACGCATACGTACATCGTGTCGATAGACTAAGACGTAGATTCAATAAGATTACGCTACTGGTAATAGATACGGTAATGATACAGCGGGGACTTTTGCAAAATTTTACTTCGCTATAAATTGCGACAATTCTCTCTTTCACTCATCACATGTACACTCACACAGATATCGCACTTCTCGCACGCGCACTTCTCGTTAATATCCTAGAGATTTCGCGCTCCCATTCATACCGCACCTCAATACAATACACGAAGGAAAGAAGTGACTGACTTTTCGGCAATTCCGATTGCCAATATCCGATCAGGCTCGATCGGCGTATCTTATCGTGTAACAAGAGGCATTAAAAGGAAACTCGTTCAGTGTGCGTGGAAATTTCAAACAAAACTCGAAAGGATTTGTATCACAAAGACGTGTTCTCCATCATGGAGATTACAGAACATTGAGTTTTGCCTTTAATACCTCTCTCAAATGTCTGCTCTCAAATTTCAAATCTCTGAGAGCGTTATATCGAGGATTACAACTGATGCAATCTCGACGAATTCAATTTTACGACGCTACACGCATTCGAGAAAGGACTTTGTCACCCAAACGTCGCATCTCATTTATTCATAATAAGTATAAGGATCAGGATCTAAACGTGAATTCAACCGAGTTGAATATCGATATCACCTTTCTGTATCACGCTCTGTATACAAAAGAGCAATTGCCAGAGCGTCTCGGTGTCGGTCCGTTTCTACTCATTCCGCAATATTCTTCATAATACCCCTTTTGTCTTCCAGTTACAACAATAATTTTGTACAATACTTATTCTTTTCTTTTTTGGCAGTAATGTTGAATGTAAATTTACATTAAATGACGAGATTTCTAAATAAGCAGATTGATCTTTTTCTAGAAAATACACGTGTGTTACAATAAAAAAAAACTAATGATTTATGTGCTGTAATTTATCTTCTATAATTTTCTCGATCCTAAAAGTTTCCAGACTTAGCGAACATAACGGATCTACGTGGTACAATGCCATTAAGAATTAGTGATGTAAGGATTGCACTTTTAATTAAATGAAAACAAAAACTATAATTCGACTAATCCTTGGCTGGTTCGCGATACCCATAACGGTAGTGCACCATGTAGATCCTTGAATTCGTTATATACGAATTAAACCAACGTGCAACATCTGCATTTATGTGCCCGACAACGTACTGTACTCGAATGGGGCAGGGACGACGGATGCTGCAATAATATAATACGTAGATCGAAGAATCCGTACAGCGCGTAGATCCGATTAAGCGAATCGTACAGGCATGATCTACGCGACGTAAGAATCGCCTCGGTTTATATCGATAGAAAGTTATATTATAAGATTGAGTAATAAGAAAACGGCTACTTAAAAATCCATGTACACAGAGTATTTATAATAGAGCAGTGTCGTGCCGCTCGGAAATTCTCTTTTTTTCTCTCTCTCTGTCTTTCTTTCCGTCCGCCACGAGAAAACAGCATCCGGCGGAATACAAGGATCAAATATCAGTTCTTCCCTCCTAATTATAGAGACGAGCAAGATCTAAAGTGATGAACCACGCGACACTCGTGACACATCAATTCATGCCTTCGAATGCAAATCGCACGTGTGTCGTTTGGCATTTTCGTATGGCGTTGCTTGGTGGCTCAAAGTGGTGGATCGGCAGTCTGGTGTGTCAAGACAGAAGAGACTCCTCACACGGAAAACGATTGGCGCTGGATTGGCAGCATTAATAATTTGTGCTAAATAATTCAATCACGTACAGTCTTTACGTATCGTTTAAATGAAAGGGAATTCTTTTCAACTTTTAATTCTGTTCTCCTTTGACTCCATCTCGTGCTCGATCGACCTTTTGTTCTATATGGTTTTGTTCTATACGGTTACTCTGATTGACGGGATACATAAAATATACAAGTATCTCAATACTTCGGGCGTTGTCCTTACGTTGAAAGGAAGAAACGGCGAGACGACTTCGCATTCCCCGAAGCCTACATTTAATCGGGAACGATGCTCCTTCCGCGATACGGAAACGCATGAGTATTAATTCTTAAGCGATGCTTAAACGAAAAGAGGAATTTGCGTCGCATTTACGTTGATTACACGTTAGTTGCGCCTCACAGAAGGAGGAAACGTCGCGAAAGGATCATTGGCCTAGCTCAGTCTGTATTAAACTTGGTCTTGGTGTTCGCACAATCCGTGGCACGCTCGGGAATAAACGCGAAACTATTATACGTAGTCCCTCTTACATCCGGATTTCTCTCTCTTCTTTCGCTTGTAGCTGCGCGTGAGGCTGTGCGTCGCCACACTGTTCAACGCTGCTTTTGTGCATGCCACGGCACTTGTATCCTAATTTCTATCCCTGAAACAGACAGAGATCGTTTTCTTTCTTGGACAAGGAGCTTTCGAGCGAGTTGCGCCGACATGCAGACGAATGGTAAACACTTACCCTGGCCCAGGATAGTAATAGGGCGGCGGTCGTTCGTATTCAGTGCTTAAAGGAGGCGGAGCCCCGGCAGCTGGTTGATACCTTGGCGGACCACCGTTGGGGAAGTCCCAATTTCTGTAAGAACAACACGCGTGATCTCAATAATTGACGCTCGACAGACGTAGCGTTCAAATTCGGTCGTAAGATCATAACATTTTGCATTTCCTAGCGTCTTACTTATCCGCTTAGCCCTTTCCGCCACCCACCCAGCGTCGGCACAAGGGTGTCCATCCTGGTTTAGCAGTGTGAAAGGGCTAAACGTCGATCTATCGTGTCCTTGCCACAGTAAAATGCCTTAGCGAACTAATATACGATACAGCAGCCGCCCAAGCGAAATGAAAGTAATATATCGTATAATCCGACTGAAACGTCCCGATTACAATTGCAAAGTATATTCTCGTTGAGACAGGCATGCTTCTTCCCCGCGGCAAGTTGCAAGATACCTTCAAGCGAAATCAACATCACGGAAGAGACGTTACTCGGTGCGGGAGTTGATCTAATGACCGCTCTTATCGAAAGTACTTAAGTCAAGAGTACGCCCTCCACGTTGCGTTGGGAGGAAACTGAACAATCATTCGGACCCTGTTTCAGACCGTCTCTTGCGAAAAGCCTGGCTCTCTTGCAAAGCTATTCGTGACATGACCAGTTGAATAAAACAAAAAACTAAGAGAACTCAGAGAAAAGAAATAGATCGAACGAGCACGAACGCAAGAGAAGACACGCAGAAACATTTGTGTAAAACAATAGTCTTTGCGACTTACGTGCAGAGGCGTATCGAGAGACGCGAGAGGCCGAGCCCCCCGCAGGGTTCCCACTCACCTGGAAAGAACCGGGAGAAAAATCGTGACCATCGGGGTTGCATGAAATGCGTCAACATGGTGCTACAAGTCAAAGTCGCGTGGAGGGAAACTGGAACGGCCGACGCCGTCGCCGCTGCGGATGTCGCGCTCTACCCTAGTCGTGCGCGACGAGATCCGCCCTTCCGAGGCCCAACGGCCTCGGCGAAACGACGTCGGCCGTCCGCGAAGATCTAGGCCTATGGAAATGATATGAGATCACTCGACGAGTGGGAACCCTGCTCGTGCCGGGCGAGAGAATCACGAGGAGATCATACTGACCGCCAGATACAAGTGTCGGTATATACTCAAATAAGGTGAAAGCGTTTACGTTTCACAGGAAGCTGGCTTTACGCTTATCGGCGCCGTTAGGGACTTACTGCGACTCTAGTGATAGACTAAAGACTTTACTGTGAGGTTCTGTTTTTGAAGGGGCGGTATGTTCGTGGTTTCGCCACGATAGGGTGAAACTGTAAGAAAGAAATAAGAGGTGACGACCGATGAAACGGTGAGAGATAATGAGAGAAGAGAGAGAGAGAGAAAGAAAGGAACAGGAAGAGAAAGAGAGATAGGGACGAAAGAACGTAACGTTGCCACGATGCCACGTTAAACGCGATATAACGCGTTGATAACGTATCATTCTCAGCGCTACGTTCCGCTCGAGATGCGTGCGATGTCGGTGACTGGTCGGCGTGAGGGGGATTTCATCTCCAGGGATAGTGATCGGTAATAATCGGCCCCGTGGACGAAGACGGCTCCACTTACTTGGGCGCCAGGTCGGAGTATCTCGAGTCGTGGTGCGACGTGCTCTGGTGGGCGTCGGGGATCCTCTCGCGCTCGCCGTATCCCACCGCCGGCCCGTCGTAACTCTCAACGTATGCCGCGGGGTGATGCCTGCCGTGGGAGACGTGCTTCTTGTCGTGGACACTGCAATCAGACATTTCCTTGAGACACCTGTTCCCCACGTCCAACAGCGCGAGCGCTCGTCATGCGAGTTAGAGACGCAGGGTGCGTGTCGTACGCTAATAAAGCCGGTGTATCTGTTAGGAACCTCCGGTTCAGCGTTTCCCAATCCTGGTCCTGGTCGCGGAAAAACCGCCCCATCTCCCTTCCTGGAAATTCGACTCGGGAGATTCGCGCAATCGACCTTCATGCATCTTCGCGCTCGAGCAACGCCCTTTGGGAAACGCTTCTCCGGGTCGTGCGAGTTTTAACGACGGAACTGCGCGCGAGCTCGCAGAATGATGAATTGCACCTCGATGCTCGGCAGACTGCAGTGTCATCGTAGGTTGTCGTTTTGCGTCATGGAATTAAGTTGACGCGGGGTTGAATGAGACGAGATGAGACACATTGAATTGGATCTTGGATCGGGGATCTATATGCGCCGACTCACTTTGATTCGCTCCGATTTACTCTGTTAATTGGAGATTTAATGGGAAGACTTACTTATACTCTCGTGTATCTAATCACTATGCGAGCTCGGTATACAGTTCTTACGGTTGAAAAAACACTTCCCAGACGATCGTAGCTGGTAATCGCTTAATCTAAAAGCCGTAATCTATCCGCATACATATGCTCCTCCTAAAAGCTCCTAAGCAGAAAATATCAATGCTACGTTAGCGGTAGGAGTGTGGTCGAATAAGCGGAAAATAAATTCCAGAACGTTTAACGAAATTCGACACGCAACATATCGTACTACGAACATATACGCCAGGCAGAGAAAAAGTTAGGATCTTTGTAAGGGGGTGCGTGTTACATGCAATATAGAAATTAAGATATTGGCAAAAGATATTCACCATACACTGGAGTGATAAATAGTTTCAAACGTATGTTCTTCTTTCTTTAAATAATGAACGTATACAGATGACATTGCAAAACTTCACGTCATCTGAATACTTTTATTTTCTGTTTGACTATGTAAATGTTTATGTATCTTATCTATTCAAACACAAGTTACTCAATCATATTTATGCCTTCATATTTTTCTATTAGGAAAAGATATGATCACATTGTTATATTAATGTTGGGAATGACTGAGAGGAACGGCGTTAAAAATAGGCCATTTTTAAAACAGGCTTTTGATGTGAAAGATTATTCAATTTATCGTATTTATATAAGGCCTTATTTGAAAAAAATTTATTCTATCATTTCGACTTTGAGCCGTAAAATTATCACTATTTCAGGTACCCACCTTGTATATAACACTATTAATATTTATTAGAATTTCATTTTAATTCAAATACAAATTTAATTGTATGTCATTATAAAAAGGAACAACAAAGTATCCATTTATGTATGTCACTCAAGTATATTTGTGTAAAAACGACTATATCAAATTATTATTTCGTGAGTGCTAATTTGTGAGTGGTTTATTTTCTTTGTTCCCTGATTAAAAGGGGAAAAAAAGAAATAAAGAAGAGAGATATATTTCAAATAATGAAATATTATTTTTAATTACTAGAAAATGAACCACTGTATGGTCTACGATCTACGGAGTGTGAAACGGGATACGGGAAACGTTGTATCACCTCGAACAACTTATATCGCATAGAGACTTCCGACAAGTTTTATGTATACATGCGTATATCTCGGGATACGTGGGACATGCGAGCACACTTTGGCTTTGTCGTGGTATACTTACTGAGCGAGGGGTATGTTATCCCTGTCTGCGTACGCGTCATACAAATATTCACTGTAACGGAGCGTGTTAGCGGTTAGATTCCAACAACCATTCCACACATTAGACAGCTACTTTAAACATAATCTAGGCTACCGCGATGGACCGCGACCGATCGTCCTAAGTAAAACAGATTTTCCACAGGCTCTCGCTGTGGTCCCGCAGTCAGCAAGAGAAAGCTGATATGTAATTAGGGCATTTTTTGCAAACACCGAAATAGCGCAAGTAATTTAACTGAAATATGTAGTACCGGAAACTTTTCATAGTACAAAGTCCTCACTGACTGTAAATAAGAATTGTTAATACATTGTATAAGGAAATTCAAATTAGATACGGGGCGATTACGTATCTTAGGGACTTATCTTTACTTTGAACAAACAATAAGTTTCTGAGATCGAGGGAACAATTTCGAACCTGGAAATCCTTTCAGAATTTCCGAGATCGAAGGATCCTTTTGTAAATGAAAGAACAAGGACATGCCGATATCAAAAATGTTACAAAGCGCGAATAAGTACATGCTATGATATATGGAAGCTCGAGAGTAACTACGAGACGGAAATAAAAGAATTGACAGTTTCTACATGAGAGGTGCTCAGGGATTCGTTGTACGTTGAGGCTCGCAGAGAAAAGAAAGGAAAAAAAGTCTTATCGCCTCCGAAGTTTAACGTATAATGCGTCTCACCATCTCTTATATTTCATTTCTTTCGGATTCGTAATCGACACTTGGGACGTTAATCAACGGTTCGGTGAATGACTCGTGTTTAATGCACGATTTCGATTGACAATGGATCTACTGAAGACATATTAGTATCTCAAATATCGTCATGCACCATAGATTGGATGAGGAGTCAAAAACAATTAAAGAGACGTCTCTTAGGTCGCAGTCGTGAATTGCTATATCTACAAGAATAGAGTAGAAACTTACGCTTCGACAAGAGGCCCCGGATACGGATCGGACTTTTGGTACAGAGCGCTCAGCTTCACACAGAGTACTATCGTTGGTATGAATAGGATCAAGCACCAACCGACGCTCACCCAGAAGCCGTTCTAGATATAAATGCAAATAGAATCATGAATATTAATTCTTAGCGAGCTCTGCTTAATTTTGCAACGCGTTGCTTGCACAATATTTTATCATCCGGCGCGACAAGTTTGCTTGTCAGCTACGAACTTCTAAGGATTGAAAAATTTAATAGAGAATTCACAAGAACTTTACTGCACGTTTTGGAAATATGAATTTAAAAATGTGTATAATATACGTGAATGCAATACTCACGAATGGATCTAAAATCCTGTTACATCCTGCCACGAGCGTTGCATTATAAGCATTCGACACAGGAGCACATCTTCCAATCTTAAACTTTGCAGATTCAATGACGTGTTCGAGAAATTTGTCGACTTGATGCAGGAATGCATTGCCAAATTTAGTGGCGAGCTATCAACAATAACGTTATATTTTAACATAAATAACATGAATATAACACATTAATATTACAAACATAAATATAATATAATAAGACATAATAAGAAATATAAGACATACATATTGAACGTATTCCGGCCCGTCCTTATTTAGAAACTGCTGCGCCTTGGTAACTTCATCTACTAAATCGTGAATAGCGTCCGCCATCGAGCTATGATTGAACTTAATGTTCTCCTGAAGCGCCAGTGCGTTCGCGCTCAATTGCTCACTCAGCGTGGCCATGGGCATGACCAAGTCCCTGTGATAATGTTCCAAGTCATGCGCATTCTTCTCGAGACTGAGCCTGATTTCCTCTTGTCCCTCCGGCAATTTAGCAGAAACCTCCCGCAACTGCTTGGCAAGATGTTCCAAGTTAATATTCGTGATGTTCTCGGCGAGCAACTCGGCATACTGGTAGAATTTGATGTCGCTGAGACCGATCTGCGCTAGATCGTTCAGCTTGGCTCTCGCGCTATCCTTCAAGATCACCACACCGGGAGAGAGGCTGATTTTGCGGCGCAGCTGTTGGATGGTGTCATTGATGTCGTAACGCCCGCTGTAATCGCGCAAGCTCTCAACGTCGAACACATTTTTCAGATTCAGCACATTGTAAAGCGTCTCGTTTTCGTGGCATTTGCTGGAAGAAATTGAGAGTCACATATCAAGAAATTTGTTTTTTTTTTCTTATTCAATGTGTATGCAGGACAGTTTTATTCTCTAAAATGATTGTACGTGGCATTTATTATGCCACGACAATAGATCTCAATTTTTCACTTGTAGTAAATTACACAATAAAATTGTTTGCGGGAATGTGGACCGAAATTTTACCGATTTTAAAATGTAGCAAAAACTCTATACATATATACTTACGTTACAATGTAGCTCATGTTAATATTCGCAGTGGGATTTTTCGGATAGAGTAGCCTCTTGATTTGCACGAGTTCGTCGACCAACTCAAACATCCTGTTGTCTTTCGGATTCTTTAAAGGCTCGCAGACACCACGTTGGGCCATAACACCGGTTATCATATGGACAACGGTTATAACCATCAGCACGCTCGTTAAAAGAAAGATAATCCACACAGCCCTGCGAGTTGAAACATTAGCGGTAATGAAAAAAAAAAAGGAGAATTTGCAATAGCCACCGATTTTATTCTAATGAATTTTTGCCACCTACATCATAAGAAACCGTGCACCTGACCCCTTATTACAGCAATCGTCTCCGTATCCATCCGGACGCTTTCCGCAAATACCGCAGAGAAGACCACAGGTCAAACACATTAGGACAGTCAAAAGAATACCGGATATACCAAGACCAAGATAGTATCTAAAATAAACCATATTTATTTGAGGATCTCATTAGACGCCTACAAATTCTATGCCTCGCAACTGCGTCTATCTCAAGTTTATTCTACGAACCTATAGGGTGAATACTGATTTATATTGGTACGACCAACTTCTAAATGTCGCATGTAAACTTTATCAATGTCGATATTTATCCTGTCGATGAGGGCAGTCATATTATTGGCGATGCTCGCCAGGAAGTTACAGGCTCGTCGAATACTCGCGCTGACCACAGGGATCGTCTGATTAACGGCATGCTGTATATCCTTCTGAATCTTCAGAAACGAATCCCTGCCCTGGCTCACTTCCGACACTATATTACTGTCCATGAGCACGGTGATGTTATGTAACGCGAATGTAACATCCGGCAGCTGAAAAGTACCACGACATGCTTTCAATTGGCATTAATGAAATCGGTAATAAGATTCACCATAGATAGAGAACAGATTAAAATCCTCTTGCTGAATCTAAATATTTCGTGCTAAATGCGACCTCCAAAGCTACAAGACAAGCCGGAAGATATAAAATTCTCTGAATTTCACGGAATCTAATTCCGCGGGGCATACGAACGTATGGGAATATAAATGAAAGGGATACGTATACGTCGTGTATTTTAAATACTTTGAAATTGGAATAATCTAAAAAAAAAATTATAACTACAATCCGAGGATATGTCTCAGTGTAAAGAAGTAAAAGATAAAAAAGACTACATAAACATATTTTCACACTGAAAAACTCTTGTATTCTAAAATCGTCTTTCTCTCATGTACACGATGTCCCACTTCTCGCACATTATCTTTTGACGTCAGATTACTCGTGTAATTTTTTCATAACAAAAATATCGTGGAAAATCTTCATTTATCGCAGCTTTACAATGTTTAGCATTATAAATAATTAAATTAAATTAAGGTTGGAATTATATCATGATAATTCTATCTGAGATTGAGGAAGGTAGTTTTGTAATTTACTTCCGTAATTGGCTTCCGCGAAAATTTAGGATGTAAAAAGATTTTTTTTCAATCGCTCATAACATAATATTTTCGCTAAGGAAAGATTATCATATTGAACAAGATTTGTCGTTAGAAAATAATGCGCGAAAAGTGGGATACCTTGTGCATAAAATACATTCTTTCTAATCATTGTTTTATGTAATAAAACAAAACATAAAATTATTTAAGAGTTATCACGCTTATAAACAGAAAAGTGCAGATAATAAGTAATGTGCTCTTAGAAAGAAATTTAATGTACTTGTAATGTACACATTCAGCAAATACTTCTACTTAAGCAAATTACTTTGCAAAATTAATCGAATAATGCAAATAAATACATTCATATCATAAAACGATATACATATGAATAAGGAAATTGCATGCTTCTGCTTACAACTTACAGAGTCTAGAAGCTATTTGTGGCAAGCATGGAATTAAATAAATTTATGCAGTATTTCTCCCTCGCACACTAATGATCACGCGATATATCAATAACTACTATTTTGTAATTAATACTCGACGTTAATGAAGATATTTTGCAATAAATTACAATAAGCAATAATTGCATTGGTCTACAAAATGTATCTATACGTCAAAATGTATCTGAATTTACGAATTACTTGTATCGATAATGCCATGCATATTATATTTTAACTCTTTTGTAATTTAATTAATTCAAATATATAAATATTTAATACTATCAATATAAAAGTGTTGAATTATTATTCGAACTAATAGCTTCAGTAAGATTCGTGACATTAGTGACTTTATTTTAAGAAGCTTTATTATGAGCAAACGAAAGCCAAGGCAAGCCTTGTACAAATCTACCATTTCAATACATTTAAAAATCACTGTTTTCAATGCACTTAGACCTCGAGATAAATTTGGTTGAAGATAGCAATGCCGAGATTGCTGAAAAAAGTATCTCGTTTCTTCGTCAAATAAATTGTTTTATATATATCGAGGTCTGGAGGCATTTTTATTACATTTCATTACATTGCAAAAAAGGTTTCTTTCATTGAAAAATCATACCTTTGGGAAGTAACGGTCCAAGTACTGCGTGTAAACAAGGAAAATGCTCGTAATTAACCTTAGATAATTAGCTAAGATAGTATTTACGATAAGAAACGATTACATTTGCTTACCTTATCGAAGTCCACCTGTACCGACATTTGATTCACTTTGTAATCGTGCAGAACCCGTTGGCACTTATCAGTCGTACACGCAGCCAGCGTGTGAAGGAGATTTTTCTTGACGCCGCGAACAACTGAAGAACCAAATTTACATTTCGCCTTTAAGAGTATTCTTTGACGAAATGGCTTATTAAAAGAAACTTTTTTATTTAATATGATACATTTGTATATATTTAAACAAATGTAAAATAGCTATATAATATACTTGATACTTTTGAGAATTTATTCAATCATTGAATAGTTAAAAAGATAATACACGTAACGATTTAATGGAGAAAAAATACAATTATGAAAACTGTTTCTAAAATGTTTTCTGCTAAAATTTATTTCAACAAAAATTTAAATTAAATCGACCATTAAGCATTACATTTATGTATTACTAGATAAATGTATTTGTTTTAAATTTAAAAATACATTTATCGATACATTGAAAATTGTATATAAAAACATTAATCAATATATAATTTTCATATTTAATGATGAAATTTGAGAGCTTCAGTTATACGAGAGCTTAATATTTATTCTTTTTTCAAGAACATATATTTAGGTGTTTCTTTCTAAATATCCAAGTATCATGATATTTATAGAGCTCGATAAAATTATTAAATAAGAAAAGTATATACAAAATATTAAAAAAAAATATATTCTACATATCCTAAAAGTTTTAAATTTTATATAAATTTGTTTCAAACATGGAAAGAATAACTCAATTTTTCACAGTTAATTCATACAATTCTCTTTCTGTTTTTTCGCAAGGAAGCAGAAACATAAGGTTGATTAATTTTTTTAATTTCGATAAATTTAGAGAATTTGGGAAAATAGATTACGTACCAATGTCCAATTGACTGGCGTTTATCCGCAATTCCTGCGTTATCTTATTCATCAATCTCAGGTCTTCCCTGATCGATTCCAAGCCGGCAACAATGTCATTCAGATTCGTCAGGGAGACAGCGTGCGAGTATTCCGCCAGTTGCTCGGTGACGATTTTACCACTGGCCTGAAGGATATTGTTGAGCGTAACCTCCAGCTCCTCGGGATTGGTCTTGAGCAAATTGTCGATCTCCTGCTTGGTGGTAGTCAAGTAGAGCTTGACGTCCTTCAGACTAGTCTTGGCTTTACACGGAAGCTCTTTGGTTCCCTCCTGCATGTACTCGTTCGTCACGAAGGCGCACACCACGCCGAATCTGCAGTTAATTGTCCGCGTGTCTATGTTTTATTAGAGCGACGAGGCGGTACGGAAGTGGAATTCCATTACCCGATTTTATATACGAGGCTGTTGTTAAACATATTTGACGTCTCGAATATTAATAACGTGTTTTACGAAAGCAGATTAAATTGCGCTCGGGACGATTAAATTTCGAGGAGAGCGGCAGGTTAATTATCGTAACGTAATCGCTCAATGCATCGCGCTGTATTGATGTATTCATTAGTACTTCAAGTGGTGGGAGGAAGTAGCCGGATTTCGGAAATTTCCAAGTTTCGAATCATATACATATAATGACATGTATCAATTATAAAATATCACAGGGAGTTTTTACTGCTTTATGTTTTATTCATCATTCTCTGCTTCATTTCTATCGGAGTACCGTTGTATAATTAATGAAGTGAAACTCGATGTTGAATTAAATTAAATTAACGAATTTCTTTAAAACGAGTCCCGTTTGACATTAATAATATAATATTTACCAAAGATATAATTTCTTAAACATGTATTGGGACACAGATGTGAAAGGCGCAACGCGAGTACTTTAAATTACATTCTCAGGCGACCTCACGGCGTTTCGTTCGCGGCGAAAGAAAAAGGAAACTTACAGAATAATAGTGGCGACCCCGATCAGCACGATGCTGAGCATAATCTTCCTGCAGTGATCGTGCTTTTTGTCGAAGGGCTGGCTCCGGGCACCGCAATGCCCCGCGCATCTGCAACAGCAGAAAAAGAGACCTGCGCAGGGGAGAATAGCTGCCAGGATGAGTCCGATCAGAGCGAGACCGGCTAGTCCACCGTAATGTGTCACTATTATCTTCCATTCCTTCAGAGGGTCTGCGAAAACCGGTGCCCCGTCGACCACGGTGATCATACCTGCAAGAGAAGCAGAGGCAGGTCGATTATCGGCCGCATTGCGCCGGATATATACGAACGTTACCGCGAGACGGGGGATTCAATTAAAAGAAACTGGTTTCTAGTCGACCGGGTTACTAAACCGGGCTGACTAAATCGTCTTTCACTGTCTACACGCGCCGGGCAGCAGTCTAGAAAAACAAACCGCGTTACTGCAACCGAGCCGAGGAATGCGGGCAACACCAATTTCTTGGCAACCAGCAAAATTTGCAGGAGTCTAAAAGCTCGGGCCGGCGGTTTACTCGTAACTTTCGTGTCGAGCGATAAAAATCGTCGTTAAATGACGATGAACACGGAATATCTGTGCTAGAGAGCTTATCGGGTAGAATCACATTACGCGAACCGGGCGAGATCTTTGATCTACAAAAGGTGAACGCTTTCATTGAACTTTGAAAGGATGACGCGTCATAAGGCAGAATCGATTCCTGAAGAAGATACGCGTAGCGAATTCGCGTATTCAGGAACAGCTGATAGCCGCGTCCTTTCACGGTGGGGATGAACGGAGCGGGAGAAACCGGGGGCCGAACGAGGACGTTGAATGTGGGTCATAGGTCAGGGTGCCGGAAGGGTTGCTAGGTCGCAACGGAAAACAACGAGGACAGACGGATAGCGAAAATGTATCTGCCGGGTAATGTGACCCAAGGAAATGGGTCAGAGCTCCAGTCGGCTGGCTGGTCGGTGGCTGCGTTTCAGATTGCCAGCCGTAGCTGAATCGATCTACATCCGGTGATCTCCTGTGCTCTTTTCTACGCTCGCACACGCACGCGCGATGTGATCGCGGTCGCGGCTCGCAACGGATGTCAGATCGGGGTTGAAAACCCCGGAGAGGACCGTCGAGGACACCCTCTCCTCCGGGCGAGACACGTCATATCCTAAGGCCGTTCTCAGGCAGCCCGGCGAGGTGGGTAATGCGCAACGAAACGCTCGGGTTAATCCCCGTGACACCGCTCGCCGATCCGGAGAGATAGCACGCTTGATTTTATATAACGAGATCACGTGCATCTGCGCCGCTCGCTCTAGAAATCGCATTTGTCGCGAATCACCGGTTGCACGTCCAGTGACGCGTGAAAGGATTCCTCTCTCTCTCGCTTTGTTCTTATTAGGCTCTTCTCTCGGGAAGACGCTGGCGCACTTGGCTCGCTACGTGAAAATTTTCGCTACGCGAAAATGTACAGTGCTTAATGGCAGTTAAATGGAAATTTACTACCCTTGTAAAGTTGGTACTTCTTAGAATTTAGACTGTAACTGATGGAATTCTGATTCTCTTCTCCAAAGAAGTTCTTAATGTGTTTCAAAAAGGGTTTCTGCCGATTAAGTGCAAGAGACGAGAACATAGAATGCCAATTTCATTGCATAGTCTTCATTACGTAGAAATTAACAATGATAAATGAAATGAGTTCATTTCTGACTAAAGAGGATGGAGATTGAAATTAGTTTCAATTGGAAATAGTATGTACGTAAAACTTTCAATTGGAAGAAGGGCATAAAAAATATAATTGTTATCGCACTTGAAGGCTACAGGCTCGTATTAAAACTTGCAATTTTTCATAAAAGAATCACAATTACGATTTATTTTATCCCGAAATGAATATCTTTTTCATTGTCGGTCACATATGAAAATTTAGCATAGTTTTAGAGATATAAAATATCTCAGGAATAAGCAAATTAGATTAATTTTCTAGAGCCTTGAATAATTTGAAAGGCGATATTAGCTTTGAACACCGGTACTGGTTGATTTAGCGAAATGATTAAATGGATTCTGCCAAATATCCGTCTAATTGAAATTGCACATCTATGCCCATCTCCATGATTCTCTCGAAAGCGCAGCTCGTTTGCAGACTGTCGAATCAAAGCGGAGGCCACTGTCAATCAAGTTTCATGAATCGCGGACACGGGGAGGGTTTCGAGGACGACGCTAGTTAGCAATAGGCAGCGGTAATATAGCGACAGAAAGAACGGCTCGTGATTGGACGTTGCACTCGTTAGGGAGCATGTGTGCAGAGAGTGTTCGGTGAAAACTTGAGCGAGGGCTGTTTGACGTCGTCCGTCGAGAGCCGACCGGTACCTTCAGTTATTATTCTAAAAATTCAATTCAATCTCCGGTAATATCCGATGTAAAACTGATGGAAGGGAAATTTTGTCGCTATTTAGATCCTTGAAGCACGTTGACCACCGCATTTATAAATAAAGCAAGCGTATCGGACGCTCCGCTATGATAAGCAGGGCAGTGCAGGGATGCATTTTATAGGAGACGGCAAAATCTATAATCTGTTTTTGACGCGGAAAAGGACGCTGGTGACGTCGCCAGCGTGCAATGACCCTCTAATAAAAAAAAAAAGCGTTGTTTCATCGAGGTTGAGCGAATAAAAGAATGTCTCGCTAATTGGTCTTCATCCTGATTTTTGCAAACAATTCTGAATTTTGTTGGAAAATATTCCTCTCTCTCTCTTTCTCTGTCTCGTATTCGTCCCTTTCTTCAGGCGCACGCTGGACGAACAAATAGAGAGCGTATTAATAGAGGGCAACGTTGCAAAAATATATGTTCAGTACGTTTTGATGCATAACGTACATTGCGGTTTATTACGTAAAAGCGTTGCATCGCTTTACGCATTGCGGAGTCGCGTTACACAGCCAATCATCCTCCGGGGGCCGCATATTAATTTTCTACGGTCGATTCGCAGACAGAAATATGCCGGAAACGTGTTACGCTCGACAAGATGCACACCTCGGCTGCGCCGAATTTCGGCGAAACTGGGACGCCGCGATTCGGCATGAGAAACGACCGCCCGGAGAATTTGTCCTCGTTTGCGAGGGAACGACTTGGTTCTTCTCGGTACTTGTTCCCTTTCCGGACAATAAACGATCTCTCCCCCCCCC
>VBVQ01001762.1:0-30816 GCA_011636635.1 Tetramorium simillimum
AATATATGTCTGCTCCGTAGTATTCTGAAAGCAAAAGAATTTTTAATTAAAATGATGGCCGAATCACAGGTAGTCCTCAAGTTTGTACAGAACCGTCTTACATTCGTTAACGGTCATACCACGCTGATAACGCACAAGTTCTCGTCCGATCACTTAAGTTAAGCAGCGTTGGGCGCGGTTAGTACTTAAATGGGTGACCGTTTGGGAACACCGCGTACTGTTGGCACTTCTTTTTTTTTTATATTAAAATTTTTTTTGTTTTCAGAATAAATATTACCGAGTAGACACATATTAATGTTTATACTTTCATTTTGTAAAAGGGTTTCCAAATCTATAAAAATAATATGAAGAAATCCTTTTATAAAAATTCCTTGGAAATGCTTTTACAAAATGAAAGTATAAACATTAATATGTGTCTGCTCAGTAATATTTATTCTGAAAACAAAAAAATTAATATTAAAAAAAAAAAAGAAGTGCCAACAGTACACGATGTTCCCAAACGGTCACCCATTTAAGTACTAACCGCGTCCAATGCTGCTTAAAACTTAAGTGATCGGACGAGAACTATACCTCAGCGTGGTATAACCGTTGACGAATGTAAAAGTACCGTGGACGATTCCAGTATCACCTTAACGACAGTTCGTTATCATTAAGAGTTACAGAATCGCATCACTGGGCAGGGATTCTGTAACTCTTAGTGACAGTCGTCGGTATCGTTGCAGAGGTATTACATGTAGTAGAAAAGCTGTGCAACGACATCGACAAATGTCGTTACAGAATCCCAGCACCTGGAGTTGTTAGAACTCGGATGGTACCTTGATCCAAGGTAACCGCAGGTTTTACTGGGACAGGCTGCAGCTGCTGCAAGAGCAGATCGTTGCTCCTGAGATTCTTATTGCTCTTTACATTGTAGGCTTCCTTACCAACCAAGACCTGCTTCTCGTGGCGCGCAACGACAACGTTGTCGCGCAGCATGATCTCCTTGTCGATACCCTCGCCGCGATTGGGAACGCCAGGCACCAATATCGTAGGGCTGGCAGCGATAGCATTTTGCGTCAGTCTCGAATAAAGGTACAGACTGAACGCCCATGTCAGAGAAGCTATCACTATTCCCGACAGGAAAGATACGTATCTCGTTGATATCATCTGTCAGAGAGAAAATACAGGGTCAACAATCACCTAACTGTTTCTCCAGCAATGTCAAGCTACTTTTTTGCTTTCGAAATCCGCGGAGATCAATTCTCGTTTTGCAACGAATACTCACCGCAATTATAATTCAATTGCGGCCACAATCTTGAGACATCTAAATAATTTTCTTGGAACGCATCTCTCCGAGGGCAGGAAGCGATTTTTAACTGACAGCCGGGCGCAAGTGCGTCGCCATCTTTGCGATATTGATCACGTGGAGGCAGCCGAGGGCATAGACGTAATAATTCGTAGACGAGATTCAATCTTACCCGGGAAGTTCGGGTGACTTAAAATTTCAGATATAATTAGCTTATAATAAATAATTATAATTTTATGAAGTATTATTGTGTTAAAGTAGATACGCGAATATCGACTAATTAAGGAAATTAAGTCATCTCGAGGGCCAGTAAAGAAAGAAGGGAAAATTGCCCAGGCGTGGAAATTCAAATTCAGTCGCCATATTGACGTAATTGCTAGCTGCGTTTACTAGAGGACGCTCGTCACGGCTGTTTCCGTCAATACATAACTCCGCGCACGACGGATCCGTCCTGTTTATTCTGGCTGATTCCGACGGTTTGCGGCAACAAAAGATTATTGCCGGGGGAACGTCGACGACGACGACAGCTTGTGTTGGCAGTTTTATTTACATCGACACGACAGCGGTCAGCGCACTTGATACTTTTGACTGACATCCGTTGGTAAGACGCGTTTTCGTCCGACTAATATACTCGTCATAATATCGGTATGCAATTTTCCGTGTCATTAATCATCGAGCCGTGACCAGACGCATCTTGCCCTATTATTGCTAATTATAACTTAATTCCCCGTGCCCTGTAACGTACTTGTATACGAAATTACGTGCAACTGCCTGAAGAGAGGGGAATTCGACTGAATGCTTACGCTTTAAACAGTGCTAATGAAGCGTTTTATTCAATATATTGTAAAAATGAACACTTATCTTTTGTTCTTAGATGCATGACACGAACGTATTTGCTCGTAGATATCATGCTATTATCTTTATGATATATATATGCAATGATACATATATGCAATAGAATTGATAAGGAGCTAATTAAAAATGTTCTTGTTTTTGTTGCAACAAACCTTGCAAATTTAGTGTGAAATGCAGAAGCTGAAGAGCTTTAAAGTTGAAGAGCAAATTATAAAAATTTCCCTGCATAGTAATAAAATAACATGCCAAAAATTTTAAACATTTATGCACAGAGGCAACATTTAACAAAACTTTAATTTTTGTATATTTAAATTTATATGTTTTATATTTAGCATTTAATCTCTCCTAGGCCTTTCTCCCTTACCATTTCAAACCAGTCTCAATTTTCTCCTTAGTTGAGTCGTGCATTAGTCATACTTGGGTAACAGTTAATATCTTAGACGTCATAGAGTGTCATTGTGTAAGAAAAAAAAAAGAATGAAATGAAAGAGAGCATTCTGTTGGAATAGTATCAAGATATTTTCTTTTGGTTTGATAAAATATCTATCTGTATCTTATTACGTATTATACAAGTGTCAATATGTTAAATAAAATGTGAGAGAAATGTATGACTCATACATTAGGAATAGTAAAATCTTGCGTGTGACTGTCGGTAAAGTTATTTGCGATACAAACAAATCTCTCTCTCACTCTCATGCTTGATGCGGTAATCTGAAATGTTATTTGCACGATTGTGCGTTTTTTGCTTGTGCATCTCTGAACTACGTAATCACTTCTAAATTTTTGTTTGACGAATTATATGACATATGTTTTACATTTCCGTAATTAAACCAGAATAATCGGACGCTTGTTTTAGATTAGATTAGATTAGATCAAGTGGCAAATTACTGCACAAAAATATTCCTACTAAATGTATTATTGAATATATTAAGTAAATATTCTTTTCGTCTTTCTGTTGAAATCCCTTTAACTCTTAATTAATTCCTCGAGTCAATGTAAGTCCGGTAAAATTTCTTCCGTTATCCCATCCTATTAGAATATTCTTGAAGTTTAAGGTAAGATAAGGTATAATACAGGGTGTTCCATGGGAAGTTGCTGAAACTAATCAGCTGTCATTTGCAAATTTCAGTCTGCAGTTTTTAATAGGTATAAATAAAATTTAACAAAATGTTGGCATATTAGTTTATTGATGAAAAATATACTAATAATCAAGTGAACTAATGACAAATATTTTCAAAGCGCGCACCATTTGAGAATTTGTACAAAACTTAATTCTTTTACAAAAACTCATGAAAACTTTTTCTAGCATGTTATTTGTAATGTTGTTGACAACCTTTTTAATAGCTGCTATTAAATTTGACACTTAAAAATATTTATCATTAGCTTACTTGATTATTAATTTTATTCAACCCATTAAAAATTGTAGATTTCCTCTTTTCAACGCAATATTTGTAACAATTAAATATATTTGCAAATGATGACAGCTGATTAGTTTCAACAACTTGCCATGGGACACCTTGTATGATGGAAAAAAATTTGGTTTGGTTGGTAAAGAACGCTTACCCTACATAAAATATTCTAGTCGCAAAATGAACGGAAAAACCACTTTGACCCATATTGATCCTCTGCGACTATTTACGTCACACGATCGATAAAGAATAGAAATAAATATTTTAAAAGAAAATTTTGGCGTGATATTTTACTCTCCTTAATAACAGTAAATAAAAAAAAATCTTAAAATAAGAAAAGCCAATAAATGACGAATAGTAAGAGCAAATAAGAATAAAAATCTCAAAAGAAATAATTAATACGTCTATATTTCATTACAGACGTCCATAAAACATTCAAAATGTCTCTCTATCCTACACTGGAGGATATGAAAGTAGATCACATGATGAAGGTAAGCTCCATGAAGGATGCACAATCTATGTATTGAGTATCGAGATTATTAATTTATAAAATAATATCTCTTTTATTATTTACAGATAGACTTATATTTTGTATAAATAATTAATTGTGTCGACCGAAATAACGTTGCAGGCTCAAGTACAAGCCGAGTCACAGTATGTTGCTTCAGTGCCGATCGAATCCACGGCTCCCTCGGCGCCGACTTACGTTCCTTCTGCGCCCGGTATGCTGTATCCATCCTTAGGAGATTACATGGGTCTCGAGCTGAATGAAGAGACCATTGCACAGAATATGCCGGAATATGCACTCGCTACGCGTCAAAATGCAACTGATGTATGTTGACGTCAATATTATATCGATAATAATTTCTGATTGTTAATTATATCGTAAAAAAAGATTGTACCGCTAAATTCATCCCTATTAGGTTTATATTTAAAAAGATCAGTGAGGATAGTAACATAGAAACTAATGTGATTTTAGGTAGCTCTTACTTCAACAAACGCAAGCAGCCCATTAGCAGGAATGATCGCTCCTTTGTCAGGACAATCCATGGCTTTGCAGAAAGCTTATGTAACAAATGGTATCAGAGAGGTAATAATTGCTTGCTAAACCAATTTATATCGATCACACTATTTTATATCTTATATCCAAAATATTCTTAAATTCCATAATTATGCATCTTCTACAAAGAATTATAGCTTCTTAATAAAATATTTATCGATTTTTTTTTTGCAGTTGACGCTTTGTAAGGACGGTGATGGGAAGATTGGCGTTAGAGTACATGCGGTAAACAACGGAGTCTTTGTGTGTCTCGTGAGTCAAAACTCTCCGGCGGCAATGGCCGGATTACGTTTTGG
The DNA here is from genome assembly GCA_011636635.1 of Tetramorium simillimum. Lineage (NCBI taxonomy): Eukaryota > Metazoa > Arthropoda > Insecta > Hymenoptera > Formicidae > Tetramorium > Tetramorium simillimum. The sequence continues at coordinate 4,906 of VBVQ01001762.1, forward strand.
TGACCAAATTTTAAGCATCAATGACATGAGCGTTGCTGGATACTCAATGGAACAAGTGCACAAACTTTTACGTAACGCGAATGTCAATGGAATCAAAGTAATCGTGCGTGACAGGTCAGAGAATTTACTATTTCATGTTTAAAAATTTTAGTAATTAAACTAATGTTTAATTAACGAACGGAATGTCGACTTGTAGACCATTCGAACGTACTGTAACAATGCACAAGGATAGCATGGGTTACATTGGATTTCAATTTAAGAATGGAAAAATAATTGCCCTGGTGAAAGATTCGTCGGCCACGCGAAACGGACTTTTAACTGATCATCAAATACTTGAAGTTAACGGAAAGGTTTGCAAGATACAGTGTTTATTTCATTTAGTACTCAGTAAAATAAATGATGAAATGATTAGGTTAGTCGATAAATCGATAAATTTTACAGAACGTAATTGGAATGAAGGATAAAGATATCACAGCAGAAATTGAAAAAGGTGGAGACATCATCACTGTAACGATAATTCCATCGTACATTTACGATCACATGGTGAAAAAGTATGTATTTTGTTATATACTATATAAAACGCGATGTAATGCTTTGTAAAATGTTAATATTGTTCAAACAATTTACATAGCCTATGATATTAAAACAAACAGTAAAGTTAAACTAATATAGAAGTAATAGATTAAATAAATTTTTTTATTAATTTATGGATTATGTTACTAACGCTGTATTACTAATGCTTCTTTTTTCAGAATGTCCAGCAGTGTGTTGAAGAATCTAATGGATCATTCTGCGCTGGATCTTTAAATGAAAATAAACTGCCAGTTATGATATATTGCCATAAAGTCAACTGTGCCAATGGGCATGTGCATTACTCTCCGTAGCTTCATTACAAAAAAAAAAGTAACGAATACGCTACATATCGTACATCATTATGCATAAGCACATTTACAAGATGCCAATCATGTTTCCATAGCAAGCGTATATGTGATACCCGTTTAAAAGTAGCCTATATTACGTATCGGAATACGTGTATTTCGACACTAATTGGCTAAAAATTACAGAAAAGTATTTATCAGAGATTATTTTTTTATACAGAACACATCTAAACTTGCGAAAAATATCTAAATATGCGAATTTAAATATTCAACTCCAGACGCCAGGAGAAAGTTTCTAGTTACTCATCTATTCTAACAGCATGAACAATTACGTTTGCACTATAAGATGATATATCCTCTACTGCATAAATTTTTTAAATCCATATCGTTATTTAGAGCAGAAGCACTTTATTACATTAATATTTTATATATATCACTGTTTTGTAATTATTGAAAATCTTTTAATCTTTTGATTCTTTGTTTAAATGAAATGATAAAAATCCATCAGTAGGAATAATTTCGTGTGTAATTACTATTTAACTTACGATTATATAATATAAAATAACTTGTTTTAAATTCAAATATGAAATTTTTATTTTTGCTTTATAAAATTTTGCAATTAACATACCTTCGCTCTAATAAGCCATCAACTTTCTTCTACGTATGTCAAAAATTGTATCCTGAAAAGTAGTGGTTATTATATTCACTAAGCAAACATTTAACTATTTTTTATTACCTTTGAAATGTCTTCTACGACAAATTATCCATTTTATATTAAACAATAGCAGTATTTATTTTGCAATTTCCTGTCTATCATGTTTGTCACACAATAATAGAAACATGATAAAATATAAAAAATATTTAAGAAATAAGAAAGAAAATATATAATTGCCAATCTTTCCTACGTACTTTACGATACATTTTTTTTTTGTTAATGACATTTTAATGAAAGATATTTGATGTAAATTTTTAGCATAGATCTTGATTGTGTAGAAAAGTAGATTGGTAATTTATTTTTTTAATCATAATTTGTAAAATATTTTATTACTGCAACTTCTTTACTATCTTTAGAAATTATTGAGTAATGCCACTTTTTTTCAATAATATAAAGATATTAGACTTAATAGATGAATATTACATTTAAAAAAAGTGAAAGAGAAATCGAATAATTCAACATAAATGGATATGCATTTCAAGAACATTTAAGAAATAATTTACACTAATGCCAATATGTTATTTTACATGTAAATATCAAAAGTATATAGCTATGTACTGAATTGATTAAATAAATGAAAAGGAAGAAAATAAAAATTTAAAAAAAAAAAAATGGATGTTTAATAAACCTGAGTAATAAAGATGATTGATAAATTATAGCTTGTTAAAATTATAAATACAATTACGCTACAGCATACGTATATTTTTTTTCTTTGTTGTTTTTGTAATATATACGTCAAAGTTATGGTGTAAAAAATGATAAATATTTCTTATAATATTGCAAATTACAAATAGAATACGATAATGTATTTCATGAATTGTACAATTACCGTATAAAAAGGATTCTCCTTTAATTACAATTTGTTAAGTTCAATATTGTTCATTTTTCGAGCTATCAAATGGATTTTCAGTCTGTTTCGAACATCTAGCTCGTATTATGCAACAGTAATACCAGCTGTTTGGAGATAATTCCTCAAGTGATTCGCGTTTGCTTCGGGTATCTGGCCCAACAATCCCGGCAAATGTCCAGGCGATAATCTTCCAAGGCCTTGCGCCAAATGCAAACGTATATCACCAATATCTGTCAATATATAACAGTTTCATATATTAAATACACTCTATGTATCTATATACAAAAATTCCTATTTAGATATAAAAAAAGTTTGATACATTTAATCGAAAAGTATACTAAGAAAAAGTAGGGTGACGCGAGCAATCACAATTCGGCAAATTTATCGATTGTGATACTCTCATTCCATGTACATTTCGGTTTTATAACTGATTGGAAAGTTGAACGTTGTAAGAATACAAGTTAAATTATGGAAAAATATTCATACTTTGCAATGGGTCCTTCCGAGGATTTCTTGCGCAAATGAGTTGACTGTAACCAACTTGGTAGCCAGCTGCGTCATCGAGTTCCGGAAATAGAGTGTCCTCTGGCAGCAAGCTTTGATCTTGCGGTAGTTCAAAGAACTCAACCAATGTAGCTAATAAGCGAGGATAGTAGGAATTGTATGGAGCCTCAAGCATTGCGGGACAATCGATCAGTAAGTTTGAAATTCCGACAGCCACCACTTTTCGTTCAACTTCGCCTGATATTTTTTGCAGGTCGGTTATAAACACACGCTCTACCACCATTCCAAACATTCTAAATATAAAACATTTGTTGTAATTTGTTGTACTTGTATAAGATACGAGATACAAGTCTTTATGTATTTATAAAACTCACTGCGGCTGTATTTGGTCGATAATCGCAATTAAGGTCGATGCTGTATATCTAATAATGTAATATGCAAAAAATACTATTAGACCCTTCACAAATTTCGTTGTCTTCGACGTCGAAAGTCTTTGAAAGAAAAGCACGAAAATTTGTCTCATATACGGTTCCAAAGTGCTCCTGCAATATTATTACACTAGCGTCACAATTGATTTATTAATTGTTAAAAATATGGAATGCAAACAAGAGATATAAACAGAAAATTTTTCATGAGCATTCTTACGGTTCAAAATGTTCAATAATGCTTTGTATTAATAAAAATCCTTCATGATCATTCGCTTTTGATGCAATTAGCTTCTGGAATACTCCCAACAATGCACTTGTTTTATCCTGTGTTACAATTTGACGGGAACCATGACTAATGAATGCTTGTAACAAACGAATTAGAGGATGTATGTTGGCTTGACGTTCAAATAGTACAGGCGATAATAAGCACGGAAACAGAGCCATATATGGTTCCGGTACATCTTGAGTGGGCCGGAGCTCCAAAAGCAATGCAAGAATTTGGAAAACGTAAGGGATAAACTCTGAAAAAACGGAAAGAATATAAATATTGGTATTTATAATATATAAGTGCAATTATAATATATAAGTGTATATGTAACACGCGAAAACCTCACCTGGTATGTCCTGTTGCAAAATTCCTTGAAAGATAGGAAATAATGCTTGTTCAAAAGATGACGTTGCTTCCGGGTTTGTCTTGCAAACGATTCTGAAAAAAAAAAAATGCGAGTTTTATTATAAAGAATGCAGATCATAAAATAAAGTGCAGATAAAAAAATTGAAATAAAAGCATTTTTTTGCCTGAGCAATACAAGTTATACATTAATGACCGGTGCTTACTTGATAGATAAACTTAAAGTTTCAAAGAGATAATGATTAAAGTTTGGCCGGCTCGGATTCCGGGATACAATTGCGAGTTTCTCGGTAAGTTTTGGAAGTAAATCGGCCAAGAACGGCACCACAACCTCTTGCAAGATACCGAAACTTCTCATGATGGCCTTCATAACATATTCGTTCTCCTCGGAACCCGAAATGCTCATACATGCGAAAAGTCCTTTCAATAAATCCGCTGCTAATGGTGCTATATCAACTCCTTTCACTCTACAAAATTTCAAATGGATGTATTTTCAGGGTTCAGCTATATAAATTAACAATTAAGATAACACTTTTATCTCTTACATGCACAAATTATCGGCACCCCTCATTGCGAATATTTTATCGATTGCGCAAGCAGCGTAACTATGCACGACGATACTGCTGGCATTTAAATGTCTTATTAATTGCGGCAAACTTCCTATTACCATTTCGTGAGGTAATATCGATCTAAACGTCATTACGAATTTTATTCCGTCCGCTTTAAGTACTGGAAACTCGTTTACTGAAATTTATTATTATAATACAGTAACTTTCTATTCATTAATTCATAGTATAAATCGTATATCAAATATTTTAATTTTTGAAAAACATTTATATTCTAATTTCATTAATAAAGCTTAAATTTTGAATGACAAGAAATAAAACATAATAAAATCAGCCCTAAATACTCAATTAAACAGTAATTAAATTATTCAACATATGTATTCAATATACCATCTGGTTTTGCCAACTCAGGTTCGATATGTTGCGCAGCAAATTGCGGTATAGAGACAAGTTCACTACTTTGAGTAACCCCATGTCTCTGCGTTTGCCCTCTGCTCGCGCTGCTAGTAACGAGATAAATAGCAGCATCTTTACTGCGCCAATGTTTCGACGGCTCCTCGGCATATTTTTGCAGCATTACCTAAAAAATGTACATGTATATATTATAAAGATGGTTCATAATGTAAATTAGTTGAAAATTATATCATTCATATCTTTTCTATTATATTCACCTGTATATAAGCTCCGAAGATGTCCATAATCTTCGCTTCAAAGTATTTAGATAATACTTTAACTAGATCACACGCAGCGCGTCTTCTGGTGTCTACATCGCTGCCTTCGATGTCTCGTCTGATATATTCCTCGGGATTATCCATGAATAATTCATTGTCTGATTCTGCAAAGTTTTAAAGTTTAGTAGTAGTGCGATTATTCGTAATATTTAAACTAGTATAATTACCTCTAAATTCCATGTTCGGAATAATAACTTTTTCACAGATATTGCTAAGAGTTGCTGGATCTTCGAACAGATGTCTATATTGCGCCCGATCGGCTACTGTGGCCAAGAATTGCAATGCATTTGATACTAGCTGTAATAACGCATCACTGTGCAAATATGATTTTGTATTTTGTAACTTGTATTTCTTCCTAAAAAATTTCTGATGGAAGTATCAAGCTTTACTCACAGCATCGTATTTAGGAGCTTGTCCTGTGGATGTCAGTAAATTCCAAACTGCTGTAACAAATAGGGGTAAGAAAGGCTGGAACTCCTCGTCGTACTTTAGGGCGTATAGGCCAACATTATCACACACTTGTGACTTTAATTGCTCTATTACACCTGCTTCTTCGTCATCCTTTCAACAGGTTAAAAATAAAAAAATTATTTCAATTCTATACGTTTAAATATATATAATTAAAAAAATATAAATTACTGCAGTTTTCAAGGAAGGAACATCAGCATGTAACAAGGTATTGAAGTTTCTCATCCATGCTTCCATATTGTCTTCGAAAAATTCTGGCAGATCCTGTGTTAATAATAATATAATTTGTAGAAATAAATTCTCACACTTTTTCTACAGGTACTATAACACATATAAATATATACTTACTTGGAAGTTAAGAGAGTAGAAAACTTTACACAAGATAACTAGGGAATTATATATAACTTTCAAGGCTTCCATATTATTAGCATGAACTTGCGTTAAATTCATTGTAGCCTGCAAAACATCTCATTAGAAATACTCACGATTGAAAGAAACATTTCTAATGCATGCAGAGCAACTTACAAGATACTTACTAAAAACAGATCTGTTAAAGGCTTCGCAAACTTATCTAATACAAATTTTATCTCTGTCCATAGGCTCTCGCTTTTAAATTCGTATCTATATCGCTTAAATAGGGAATGCGCAGTGTGTAGGACTCCATTGATCACGTGAAAATCACCAGTGTTGAACTTCTCTACCATCTGATCGATCAATTCCGGCCACTTGTTCGGAAAGTCGTACTTGCCGATGATGGACACCGCATCGGACAGCTGTTTTTGTATCGAATCCGGTGAATGTAACATCAGATTGACAATCAGCTTCTTGACAGCGTCCCTGTCTTGGACGTGTATACGATCCACTGATTCCTCATCCTAAAATAACATTCCGCAATAGTGAACCAACACGTACAATGCAAGGGCATAAAAAGCGACGGAAAACCAACCACTTTCCAATTGCGCTTAACATAATTCTTAAACGCAACCGCGCCGGCGATCCTAATCGTGATGTTGATCTCAGACTTGTCCACCAAATGAAGTAGCAGTAAAGGATAATTCTGATTGACTTCCACCGATTCGAGAAACTTCTCGGCTGAAATATATATCGGATATTATCGTGTGGAACGCATGTAACGTTCAAAGTATCGCGAAAATGATGAGTTTGCAGGTTATACCGACCTGGACGTCTGACGTTCACCTCCGGGCTGAGAGTGTGCTTCAGATACTCGCTCAACGTAACTAAATTGTCATCGGTGAGTTCCATGTCGATGATCAGCAAAGTAATTCCTTTATTCAGCTAGCTTTCTTTTCACAAGATACAACGCGGCGGCATCGGCAAAGGGATCGAAAATCAACGCCGCATATTAACGCATGTAACAACCGGCTTTCCGTTGCGGCAGGTCGCACGAATTCCAGTCATGGTTCCCTATTGGCTGTCGGCTGGCGCTGGCTGGCGCTCGTGTACTCGTCAAAATTGGTGGGAATAAGATAACGGCTACTTTTCAATGGAAAGCGTAATTATCTGGCATTTACTTATGTTTTTTTTTTATTAAGAAAGCATTCGTGAAAGGAAGGAACGGTATTACTTTATGTGGCAATCTAATTGGACAACGCATTGGACAATTTTCGGCTGACGCGTTTTAAATGCCTTTAGGATTTAAAAATTGCACTCAAATGAAGAAATATAAACTTGTATTTTTTACAATTAACAGAATTCTTATAATTAATTTATGTATCAGTATACATTGATATCGACTTAACTCAATATTAATTTAAATTACTTAAAAACCACTCAACATGTATTTAGAAAAAGCGATTTGTGAAATAAGTTATTGTGATTATACATTATTTATACATTAATTAACTTTATGTAGCAAGCACATTTAATTTGTACTTTTTCAAAACGTTTAAATTTATTTCTATCAAGTTAAAAGAAGAGATAAGTATATGAAAACATATTATACGTATTTAATTTATATTCAATCCAAGGAAAAGACCAATACATTAATACGTATTGGTCTTCTCCTTGGATTCATTACAGGCGATCTTGCTTTGCTTTATTTTATTCTGTATCTTGTCTAACGTTTCCTCTTCCAATCTGATGTTTTTCAGTAGAATGTTGTTGTTCGATCTGCATAGAAAAATGTTACATTTAATGATTTTATGCGAATAAGTTTTAGACGAGTATTTATTATCAAGTATTTAGTATCATTTATTATTATTTTTCTCTTACTTGACGTTAGATATTACACTGTTAAGGTTCGACAGGTTGCTATCGTCGATATTAACTTCAATATAATCTGAATCGCATTCTTTTTTCATATCGTCCAATTCTTGCTTTAAAATTGCAAGATCTTCGGCAACGTTTCTACATTCCTGCTGATGGCTCTTGATTTCTTTCATCAAAACATCTTTAGACTTGAAAAATAAAAAGAATTTACGTTACTTCCCTCCCTTAAATTTAAATTTAAATTTAAAAAATATTTAAAAGATAATGGTTGCTGATTGTGTTATAATTTTTTTTACAATTAAACCGAAAAAAAGAGATGAGAAAAACATTATATTTATCACGAATGCGCGATAACTGATTTAAATTTCGTAGCAGTAGTGCAAAATTCGTAAGAAAACTCGTACGTAGTTTGTTATCCACTCAGAAAAATCATTCGCGTAGCTTCCTATACCCGACACACAGTCATTCCTGAAATAATTAAAATAATCGCTCAAGTAACTTCCTCCGTAGAAGAGTTTCATACACATTTCTCGGTCGTATATGTTAATTTTTTCTTTAACGGTCAATTGAGAAATTCAACGATTAATATCTTACAACAATTGTCAAGTTTTACCATTGTTTGTCCGACATATTTGTTCTCGCATTTTGCAGATCCTTCAACTCCTGCTTCTTAGCAACGTAGATTCTCGTATTTTCCGATATATTATCCTCGATTTCGGATACCTTCCGCGACAATTTGTCGAAGTTCATTTCGATGTTGCAATTGCTCTCCAACAACTTTGACTTTTGATTCCTCCAATACTGTATATCTTTGTCAGACTTTCCGATCAAGTTTCTTAATGTTATAAACTAAAAACGTTCGTTTATTTTTAGCATCTCACTTTCATCTCGCACACATTAATACAAATATATTATAAAAATATATTATTATACATATAATAATATCAAATACAATAAAATACATGTGTCTATGTATTCGCGTGATTTTTCATAATGTGTACGATCGTTGAATATGTACGTTTTTATTTCGTTAGTTTTTATTCCTCAAGGAACGATTTTGCAGCTTCTCACCGTGCGTTTCTCATTGTCAGTGATTTGATTTTGCCGTGAAACAAAATTAAAAAATAAGAACGCTACACACAGAAAAATATAATTACTTACGAGTAAATATACTTATTCCAAGTATTTGATAAGTTTATATATCCGTAAATTTATCATAAAGTCATTATAAACATCATATTTACTTAATTAAAATATATTCTGGACTTGTAACGAGTATATCTTGAACTATTGTCAAGAAAATATTTTTTGCTGAAGAAAACTATTATTTAAACAAAATAAAATAAAATAAGTAATTGCCTTTCTCGCCTGTAGAATGAATATTTTTCTGTATGCAAGCACGTTAGGTGGAAGACCGCAAAATCGCTTCGCCCCGAGCATTATCGTAAACCGTTGTTACGACTTGCGGTGAATAGCTTTTCAATGAGTTCGCGCTATCGCCGTTCATTGTTTCATGTGCGTTTCATTTGCGTGTTTCACCTGTTTGATGTAAGAATTAATCTCGTTTCCCGGGTTTTCGATCTCCTCGGGATTCGCCTGGCTGTTCGCGGATTTCTCCATTTCCCCGTTCTCTGTCGAATCGAGAATATAATTTGAGAAATTATTTCAACGGGCTACACGGCCGGACAATCGTGTTTGACGAAATTTCGTCGAGATTTCGTTGAATATCCGTACGAAATAAAGCTCGGTGACGCGTTAGCTCGTTTGTGCGAGTAGCCGTCGCGAAATGATGAATGATATTCAGTTATACTTTGTTCGAAGCAGCGACGTTTATTGGAAGAGGCGTACGTCTTTTCGAAATTGACCAATCACGGCGCAGTTCAGACTCGCCAGGCACGGAAAGATTTTTTAACAAGAATTTACCCTCTCATTTGCTATAAAACAATGAAATTCGGAGATATCAATGCAAAAATTCCCGACATTATCTTGCAAAAGTAATATCTATGTTTTTTATTTTCTGCACAGGAAGAAACACGCAAAAGTTTTACGTGCAGGCTGACACATTCTCAGCTCAACTCAATACTTCTTAATGTAAAGGATTAAACGAGAGGTGATAATTTCCAATTTGAAATTACCCAGATAGGAAACTTTTGTAATAAATGCATAATTAATTGCTTCATAAGATGATTCTGCAAAACGCATATCTTTTGCTAAAATAGAATTTTATAATTACAAGTTCTAAATATTGAGAAAATAATGATGCAAAGTTATGTAAAAGATAAAAAGTAAAAAGAATTTCTTACTATTATATGAATAATAATTTACAATTGTACAATTTTAGACTGTAACGATTTTTACAAAAATTACAAGATTAATTTACATTCTTAAATGTATTCAGTAATAATTGTGCTAATTGATTCTCACAAATGTTACACTTATACATATAGAAATTTATTTTAGGCATCAATTTTTTAAAGATCGCTATTATGTTACAATAATTAAACTTGGAATTATTGATTTAAATATTTAAACATAGACTTATTACGCAAAGTATTATACATTATATTTTAAAATTAAAATGAGACTAGCATTTTTCTGCATGCGTTCCTATCTGGGTAAGTAATCAAGGACTTGTATACACCAATAAATTGTAATTGACTCAAATGTAATTTATTGCATTTCTCTTAATTTTCATCCTCTTTTGCCTTTTAGCAGTTTTCACAAGATTTCGTCTTAAACGCAGCGAGCATAACAAGACAAGGAACGGAGAAAGGTTGCTTAATCTGTTTTTCATCTCCGGTACGGTTGTAATTGCTTTAATTATAAATTAAGAAAGATGAGTCTCGACTTGATTGTTGGTACATCTGTAAATCGCACATCGACATTTCAGGCTGCGTCCTGCTTCCGTCTCGTCACGTCTCGGACGTACTCCACGTCAGCTGATTTTCCATGCGGCAAACTGTCACCGGCCGCCAAACACACGCGTTTCCGCAGTCCCCGTACGGCCGTTGCGGCGCGCGTATGCGCGAGACACGCGTCATCCGTCTTCTTTCGTCCGGCGGGTGCCTCGGTATTCCGTATCGTGACATAGTCGCTGACGCCTACGGGACTTTGGTAGCTGCGAATCGGCGAACGTGCGAGATGTTGCCGCCGCTCGACGCGCGTTTTCTTCTCGCGTGACGTATCCTCACGGTGAGTAATTCACGTGTAACATTCATCTGTCACGGGACGGGAAGCGAAATTTATTTCGAAATGATGTCACACGCTAAATGCGGTAATAATTCAAGGATTCTCAACAGTGTTTAAAAGTTTCGCAAACCTCGCGCGCTAATATTTTTGCTGTAAAATTCGGAAAATTAAAAGAAATGGGATGTGCACTTGGGATAACAGAAGGAAACCGCTGTATGACGATATTTTATCGCAATTGATATTTTTACTTCAAACTATTACGAGTTATCTCGCTTCTCGTTTATCTCAATCGTAGCCCGTGCCTTTTAAATTAAGAACGCCATACGATGTTCAATCATTTTTTAGTATTTTGAAATTGTATCTACGATTATGCTCTCGTATTAATCGATGCAGTTAAGTGGAATCAACTTGATAAAATTTTGATGAGGTGATGAGATTTAAAGAAGAAAGTTATCTCCGAATTTCAGTGAGTCGACTTAACGTGGCAAAAATAATACGAAAGTCTTTAAATACGTCGAGTCAGTGAGAAGGTGCGATTAAATTCAGGCCGTTCTCTTCTTGTGTAATCTATTCTTTAATTATCTTATCTTTTTATCGCACCTCTGATGACTCTCAACACCTTACCATTCCGAGTAACGTTCACGTGCGAATTATGCCGACATCGCGTAAATACGCGATGCGAGCAATGAAACGCGAACAAGAATGTTTGCGGGAACTTGTTCCGAATTTTATCATAATGTATATTGTCGACGAGATAATCTTTTCTTCCTTATTAAACCGTTTTTTTTTTACTTGGTCTCTCACTCGTTCACTCGCGTGATGTTACACGCGAGTTAAACAACTCTCTGATAATCCATTAATTTCTCGAGAGAATTGTTTGTTTTTAAAGCTGGAAATGTCTACTGCGTGTGCATAGGAAAAACGGTTTTGCTGAAATACATAAAAATTAGGCCAGATCAGATAATAATTATGTAGGACGCTCGGGCGTGACGATGATGAAAAAATTTTGACGTTCTATTTTTGCCAGTTGAAGCATTTAATGTAATTATATTTTAATATAATTATTTAAATGTTATTTAAATCATTTAACTTATTTAAACAATTATTCAAATTATTTTTATGATTTAACACAATTACTTTCATATCTGGCTTAATTTTTAGCAAAACCGTGCAATAATTTTTAATTCGATTGTTATCGCATATTTCGCGTTCCACGAATGCCTCTCGTATAAGTCCTCCGTGGAAAGGAAAACTTTAAAGAGCTAAACTTTTCAGAATTCTGCGTAAAATAGGACAACGAACTGATAAACAACCGCGTAGTGCTGAGTTGCTCCATATCCTGTCGCTTAAAGGATGTGACAATCGCATTGATTATAACGCTGTCTATAGCTGCTTCTCTCCAAGATATTTTTTTTCCTTCGAGAGAAAGATGAAATATTAAGAAAAAAAATTTTCTTGCATTTGTCCACGGGAAAGAAATTATAGGTATACGACTTATTCAAAAGTGTTTATCGCAGAATCTGGAAACAAATGTTAAGAAATTATTTTTCCCGCTAGTCAATAGCTGCTAATCATAAAATTTATTATAGATTTATCAATCTTGATGAACGTGACATTAAATTTTTGCAACGTGAAACGAATCTGTAAATATAATTTTATGCGTATCCAAGGGTTCCATCTCCATCTCGATGTCGTCCCCTTCGCACAAATTTGTGCCGGTCTAAGGCCTCCTAACTCGTGCATACGCATCGACGTTCGTGTGTGAACCGCTTCGTTACGTTCATTACGCAGTCGATCGATCGTGCACGTTATTTAGGTTTGACACATGTGGCGACGTAAGGACAGGAAAGAAAGATAAACAACAGCAAAGAATGTGAATGCCAAGACTCTTCTCGCATGTTAACTTTTTATATTTCTTTTAACGCGTAGAATATCCGATAATCAATGGTTCAACTTTTAAAGACGTTTAGAAAGATTATATTGAAGAACAATGATGTTACATTATTAATTCTATTTTCTTTTGTTTTTTTTTTTTAGCAAATAAAGATTTGGCGCACGTTTGGCGGAGGAAAGGAAGATAAATGAATTTTCTCCGTCCCTCATGGCTGACACGCGAACTTAAATTGTCGCGAGAGTATATTGACCTCGGTGTCATCAGGGCGGGTCTTAACACAAATTAGGAAACATGACTCCGGCTAGCACGCGTGTTTTAATTAAGCAATTGCCATATCCCATAATGTAATGAGTCAGAAACGGCGGATACCTACACTTTCGTCAATGTTTATTCAACAATCGTAATCTAGAAAATTATTTACAGTTTATAAAGCTGTCTATTTTAGCAAATTAGATTACTCTTTATTAAAATAGATCTAATTATTGATAATTTAAGATTAATATGGAACGATAAAAAATTTAGCCTTGTTTCCAGCAGTTGACAAAATAATGATTAATACGAAAAGACGGCAATGCGTGTATAATGCATATAACTGAATAAAGTATCAGGATTATTTATAAAGATATAATACAAAGATTACATTTAATATCAATAATAAGAGAAGGCTCAGCTTATTACGTTTAATGCAAGGTGTATCTCTATATCTTGTAATAAGAACGCAGGTAAATGCATTTATAAGTCTTACTTCATAGCTATATAATTTTCGGATGAATCTATTCATGAGTGAATGGACCACGATAATAATTATCACGACATACTATCAATCCTTGCCGTTGCTATTCACGCAGATCGTGTTAGCCGGAGAGTCGACCGGACGGCGCGTTGATAATGACCATACTCGATAAGAAATACCAGCGAGTTCCGCTAACCCGACATACGCGAAGAGCCCTCGCGAATGAATATATGTATCTTACTGAGAAAGGGACGTTCTGGGCTTATCAATCCGCTTGAAAAAGAATAAATCTAAAGGCATGGATGAAAAGGCGAAGAGAACCTGATTGATTCGTTTTGAAAACAACATGCTTTGAGATCTCAAATCCGTTTTGAGACCTGCTTTGTAACTGTTTATTCACGCGCACATATCCAAAATATTGAGAATTTAGCTTGTATTTACTTTGTATAATATAACGAAACAGATTGCCTAGAATTCTGCAAATAAGAATCGTTATATTATTGGTAGTTTGCGAAACATTTCATTAAAAAATATGGGTCTTTTGTTTTTACAGAGCTTTTACGTTAAATTTGAAGCTTAATAGAATTGGGATACTTGTAAATCTTCCTTTGTAGATTATCACGCAAATACGTGATGTAAAACTATATAGAGAACTACATGAGATGGTACAATTAGTAATTTAACAGTGATAAGAATGAAGTAGCTGTCTCATATTACATTAGTATGCGATACGTATAACTTGAAGGATAGCCTTGTTGCCATACAGTGGCCGGATGCGTTGATGCTTTCTTTTCAGTTTAAGGAGTGACGGAATCATTGCATCGAGCAATCCGTCACTCCTTAAGCAGAAAACAAAAATGCGGTTCTACTGAAGGAAAAATGTATTCAAAGCAATTTTGTTTCTGTTTATGAAAGAAATATGAATAAAATCGATACGTTAGGATCGCGTGAAATACTAAATTTTAACAAGATTTATAAATAATGCTGACGCGAGCTCTTGAATTACGTAATTAATGTAATACTTATATTTTATAGAGAAAACAAAGATGACATCTCGAACCAGGCCGATTAAAATTACGACCGTTGGCGATGGCATGGTTGGGAAAACATGTATGCTCATCACGTACACGAAGAAGGAATTCCCAACAGAATACGTACCTACTGTGTAAGCATCGTAACGTAATACATAACGTCATAGTTGAGAACAATACTTTGCTAGTATCCTAAATTTGTTTGCTTATATAATTATGCTTTCATCTCTTCTCCTATAAAATGTTATAAAAATGTTAGTTTTTAAAATAATTATTCAATTAATTTTTGAATATAACTGTAATCTGTATCTTATTTATTTCGTCATTTCGTTTGCAGTTTCGATAACTACGTCGACAGCATATACGTAGGTGGACAACAATTCGAAATGACATTGTGGGACACGGCTGGGCAAGAAGATTACGAAAGGCTTAGGCCGTTATCGTATCCAAATGTACGTGACAATCCATCCCATTTTCAATGACAAAATCGATGACTTAGGCTGCGTTCGGAAACGTCACTCGAGTGCCTTCGTGTATCATCTTGTCCTTGTTTAACATTTGAACAACAAAGATAACATGATACACAGAGGCACTCGAGTGATGTTTCCGAACGCAGTCTAACTCATCTTTAATCTTTAAAAAAACATGTATCTTCAGATATTTGGTATCTTCAGATTTAGATGTGTGTATATATATATAGCATTATTCTTTATGAAAAATTGAGTCGAAAAGTTCTGAACTATTTTTTTCTATTACGCTTAATAAAGCAATAATTATTTTGTAAAGACAATCCAATCGGCATTGTCCTTTAGTTACTGGGAGTACGTCAGTGAGCCACGTTTAATAGTATGCGTGGCGAATTAGCAACAAATCGCTCATGCACACTACTAGGCGCGTGGCTCACTAACGTTCTCCTGGCTAAAGGATGATACCGATTGAATTGTCTTTACAAAATAATTACTGCTTTATTAAACGTAATAGAAAAAATAGTTCAGAACTTTTCGATCAAATTTTTTATAAGAAATAACGCTATGTATTTAGTGAACGGTCTTTTCTTAGCATCCTGTATATATATCATATGTATATGTACATACATACATATAAAGTCTTACATAACGTTTTTCATTTTTTTTTGCTTGCAGACTGATTGTTTCTTGGTTTGTTTTTCCATAAGTGCCCGTAGTTCTTTCGAAAACGTAGCGAGTAAATGGCATCCAGAAATCAAAGCACATTGTCCGAATGTGCCGATTGTACTCGTGGGTAAGCGCTTTACATACAATAGAGTTAAAAGATTTCTCAGGGCGAATTCAGACCTTGGCAGAAAAGCAGAAAGCAGAAAACTAATAGAGCTCAGAACTCGCGCTGGTAGTCTTTCTCTTTTTGTTTAGAAAGGGAAGCAGAAACTGTCGACTACCAGCGCAAGTTCTGATTGGTTTTCTGCCTTCTGCTTTTCTGCCAAAGTCTGAATTTACCCTTACGTGAAATAATTATAAAATACTTGCGAGAATATTCTGTCTTTTGGATTATTGGTAAATACGAATGATATATATATTTTTTGTGTTAGGTACCAAAGGTGATCTTAGAAATCAAGACATCATGAATATTATCAGCCCGCGAGATTGCAACAAAATGAGAAAAAAGATCAAGGCAGTCAAGTACGTCGAATGTTCTGCAATAAAGCAAGAAGGTCTCGAAGAAGTTTTTGTGGAAGCTATCAGAGCTGTACTAAAAAAACCGCCATCGAGAAAGCTCTGCTGCATTCTTTGAAGCTAATACATTTAGTTCAGAAAGTGGATCGAGCAATTATAATTATTAAGACCTATGTTAAACCAAAGATTTCCTTCGCATCTTTTGTTCATGTGCTTCTTTTTTGTACATTTTGTGCTTAACAATATTCCAAAAGTATACTTTACTTTTCTTGTGTATAAATCAGAATTATTTTACGTCGTGTAAATACCGTATGAGCAAAATTTTTATATATATCTAATATAAATCTTTATATCTATATATCTAAAATATAAAGCTTATATTTCTTTCTATTAGAGCAAGTGGAATTGATTTTATATACATAATCATTATTCATCATAATTTTTACAAATTGCTATCAACATTCTTCAATCGATAACTTTATTATAAATGTATCACAATACAAACATATGCAGTTATAAAATCAAGATTTTTCCCAAAACTGAAACAAATTCTTTGTAAAACTTTCTTAGAACAAACCATAACAATGTATAAGAATATGTATATCCCCAACCTACACAAATACTTCCAGTTTTATATAAATTCGTAATTTTTTGCGCTCCTTAATTACGCAAATTACGTTACATCTCGCTTAGAAAACTAAGATAACAATATAAAAAAAATTACAACTTTGCTTTATGGGTTTCCATAAGATTCTTTAGTTTTTGCGTGAGCATAATGTTTCCAGTTACTTTTAATTTCCCACGCATAAATGCCAACTGTGGATTTAATTTTCCTAGTGCCTGCAACAATCATGATATTATTTAGAAGAAAAAGAAATAATATACTTTTGTTTTTGTATGAACTTTTGTATAACTTACGATGTCAACCATATCTTTGTCATCCACAGTGAGCGTTGCATCTGCTTTTCCAGATTTAGGTTTTCCCTTGTGCACCTCACCATTCTTCAAATCGAGAGCTGTCAAGAAAAGCGAAAAATTTTTTAAGTAGGATAATTGTCGATATATTATCTTAATTGATATAAAAAATATCACTATTTTTCTTCAACTCCATAGAATATGTAAATAGCACATGTGACTTAACACGTTGACTATTACGGGCAGTTCGTCAAGTCTGATCTCAAACCTTACGTTATAAAAAACTTTTAGTTGAAAAGTAGTGTTTTTTTTACTATATTTTTTAAAATTTCGATTTGTTTCATTTCTCGCCGCCAAGACTTTTAATAGATTTGTCACAGATGCTAATAGTATAGTTAGAGTCTATAGAGAACAGTCGTTACAGATTGACTGATAATAGTACTATTATTCTCGTAGTAGGCATCCAGTGATAGACTACCAATTATGAATTATCTTGTGGTTGACAGTCAACGTGTTAAATATCGCCATTCCTTAGATACGTTATTAAAATTTTCTGGAGCTCTTACTCCATTCAGATGTTTGTTTCCCGTCAACGGTAATATTGTAAAGGAAGACCGCATTAACTTTCTTAGCTTCATTTGGATTCTGTTTCACGTGTTCACCGATAGTTGTAAATATAGCATCACTCTGTAGATTTGTCTTTCCGGAACATGGATTTGCTCGCGGTACTCCCATTTTAATATCCAATAAATCAATGTAAGCGCCTGTAAAGTAAAATTCTCCGTTTTTATCTCGCTACTTGCAAAAACAAAGATAAAATTACCGAGATAACAAAAATATTTTACATATATCATAATTTAACAACTGATTATATAATTATACATAAATTTACATAAAATTATTATATAAATATACATAAATAATTACTTGAAAATAATAATAAAGAAAAAGATAATTTAAAATTGTTCAAGTTGATTTTTATTAAGTCTTGAAATTTAAAAAATATTATCAAATTATACGCTTCTCAAATGAGTATTTATTATCTTATCATACTGATAATAAACGTAACTGTTTTCGACAGATAAATTTATAAGTTAATAAATATAATACGTAATATAAAAAGTTACACTTTTGTATAAATAAGTAAATTCTACGACGATGACTGACCTGTAACAACCGCCTTTCCAGTCTCGACGACAGATGTTTGGAAGTGTATTCTGTTACCGTTGCGCCACATGTCAGTCCGTAGGGTCTGACCTGGTAGAACCGGCTTTGCAAATCTTACCTAGAAATTTTTTAACATAACATTAAATGAGGATGTCAAGTTCGCATAGAACACTCCATTGAAATGCTAAAACCCCCTTTATCGCAAATAAAATTGCATAAATGATAAAGGAAATGTTTATTGTAACAATTCCATCGAAACCGATAACATGGATATCGTCGAGATAAGCAACATATATAAAAGATACATATATAAAATAGACAGTCATGGTCAAGATAAGAAAAAATATTGTAGATTATTACACGAATTTACCAAGTTTTATTCATTGCCGGGTTAGTGAATAAAGAAAATATTTTGCAATGGATTTTGCCGTAGTAAAAAAAAAATTAAAATAAGATTTTTTTTCTATATATCATAATATTGCAAATGTATTTCTCTTATTTGTAATTGTTATTTGTAATTTACTGTCATACATTACATACATATTTACATTTTGATAAAGAATACTCAATAAATTACCTGAGTTTAACGTTAACTTATGTTGATGCAATCAATGTCTCTCGACTAACGCACATCCACCACTGAGTGCCATATCGCGCTTTGCAATACTATCTGCGTTTTGTATGCTATTTATAACTATACTGTTCTTGCGCAGACCATGATTGCGCATCTTATACTATGATAATTAAAGCTCAAAAGTTCAAGAGGTTTTATATATAATAAGACTTGTTAAAGATTCTTTTATATTGAATTTTATCTTTACACGTGCAAAAATGTCGAAATAATGAAAGACTGTGTTTTTTTTAACATTTCTAGAGATTATGAAAGCTTGAAGATAGAAATTCAGTTTGTATATATATTGTTGTAGATATATTGTTAATACAATAAAATGTAATATATCTTTTTAATACAATAAAAAATATTTCTTTTTTATTTTTGTGATGTAATGGTAACATGGTAACATTTTTTTCAATATGGCAACATTTTTTTATCAACATGGTTTTAAATTTGAATTCAAACTAATTGATTCGAATGAAGTAACATTTGTAGATGAATAGTGTAAAATACTTTTATACAAGCGTACAGCAATTTTATATTTAAAGTTTTGACATTTAAACAAATAAAAAAATTTCATATACGATAAATATGCAACTGGTTTTGATGTGCGCACATAATCATATCGTAAAAAAAAATCTTTTCCTTATTCTATTATTTGCATTTCAATTATTTACTTTGAGTAGACAGTTCACCTTAGAACTTCATGAATAGTATTTTGTTAACGTACCTTAATGGATTTGAATAAACGTGAATCGCCAGCAGCGTAAGCCTGAAGAACGTGACGGGTAGAGAATCCCAGGGAGCACAGTCCATGCAATATCGGCCTTTCGAATCCCGCCATTGCGGCGACATCAGGGTCAATATGCAAAGGATTAAGATCTCCACTCAATCTGTATAAAGCAGCCTGTAAAGACAGTACAAAGGTGTTGTGTATATGAACATGTATAAATAATACCTTTAAAATTAATACACTTGAATCTTTTCATTTAAATTACATTTAAATTACGAATGCACAAAAAACTAAAAATAGAATTAAAATACAATTTTTAAAGTAGACTGAAAAGTTCGCTAAAAATTAAGTTTCATGAAAAAAAAATTATGTCTTTGGAGTTATCTCTGAATATATGTATTCCCTCTATATATTTTTAAAAATATAAGTACTATTACAGTTTGGATGCAATATATCTACATGTACTTTTTTCTTACCTGGTCAACACTAGTCCGTTGCGTAATTGTTAAATCTGGATTTCGAGTGGGAGGATCAACGGTTGGAATGATAAATGTCGATGTTCGTTTTCCTTTAAACCCACCTGCGCCGACAATGAATATAGATATCTGGCCGGTTGATAACTTTTCTTCGTTTGTTACATTGTAAGTATCATCTAAAAAAAATACAAAACGTTACGTGTGGCATTACGTAGGCTTTGCATACGTGTTGATAAAAATATTTTTTATGATTATTTAAATTACAAGTATTTTATTAATAAGAAAAATTATTAATATTGTATTCGTATCAAAACGATACATATTGATGAATATACACCTTAATCGGAATTATAATAATCCAATCATTTTTTATATAGATAGAACAAGATTTACATACGTTGAACTAAGACAACGGCGCCTTTTCCCTTATCCAAGACAGCCTGAATTTTAAAGCGTGTCTCCACCGTCGCTTCCGTAGGTAATTGTTTATAAACTTCTAGATATTGTTCGCCGTGGAGTATCTGCAAATATCAATGTAAGGTAATCGTAAATATGTAAATTTGGCAACATTAAATAAAGTAATATGAAAGTTAAAAAAGATTTTTAGTCATACTTGTGTTGGATCAATTTGCGCAAATGGAAGAGCATCTTGCATGAGTGATGAGCTCATGCATCCCATAGGTCCATATAAAACATAGAAAGTAGGTAAAACGCCAAACTCATCAGCATTCTCATACAAATAGCGAATATCAGTTGGTTCTTGAATTGTAGCTCCAACTAAAATAAAATACGAAATCTGATAAGTATATGTAAGTTGACACGAATCTATTACATATTCAGTCTGTTTAACGTACCTCCAAGTGCGTACAGGATAGTATCGCGTGCATTATAATTGTTCCTTATGACATGGTCTACAACCTGTAAACAATGAAAACGATAAGGATAATCCTATAATCAGCAAAACAGAAAAATTGCTGAGCATAGCTTACTTCATTTGAGGCATCGCTTTTCATGTTCTCAATAATGCCTAACAATCCTCCGGTTGCTTCCTAAATAGAAATTGCAAGCTAAGAAATTGTCATGGTAAATATACACAGGTATACTACACTCTCTTACCTGTACCGAATTGAATCGCGTTGCCGATGTCATATCTACTACTTTCGACCAATTTTCTCGTACATTTTCTGGCGTAACGTCATCCGATAAATTTTGCCGCAAAACGGAACCCGAAGAGCGGACTAGGTCACCTATAAATTCAAACATTTTTTTATATCCATTTTTGCAATATTTATACACTTGGATAAAAAAAATAAAAAGGCTTGTAAGAATATAAGATAAATACTTATTATAGACTTATTTCAAACATTTAATAAGAAGCTTTAAAAAACGATTATTCGTCCAAAATTTTATCTTTTTTATAAATGTTAAAAGGATTGAATATTTCATAATTAATACTCACATTTGCCAGCCCAGCCTAATGCTGCTTCAATTATTGAGCCATTTTCCGTACAATCTTCGTGGCACAACCAAAAAACAACAGGTGCTATCAATTCAGGCTTTAGTTGCTCAAATAAATCTGAAAGAAATGTCAATATTCCAGTTTTTTTTTTTTAACAAAACATATGTGTGAATGTATATTTATGTATTAGATATATATAGAAAATTCCATGTGAATTTTTTATTAAATCCAATATAGTACAATATTAACAAGTGATTTTATTTATCAATCTCTTAAATATGAAGATTTGAATATTACAATAAAATTTATGGCGTAAGATTTCATAGCTTTAAAGATTATTACAAAAGTACGTATTAACGTACTAACGACTCACCAGGTGGTAAGATATCTTCCGTTAAACGTGAGCCAGCTGTGGGTACTATAACATTGGTACAAATATTTTTCCTTGCACCTTCTCTGGCCAATGTGTTAGCTAATCCTACGAGACCCATTTTTGCCGAACTATAATTGGATTGGCCAAAGTTTCCATAGAGACCGCTATTACTTGATGTTAAAATTACACGGCCATAATTCTGCTTAATAAAGTATGGCCACGCTGCTCTCGTTGTCCTCATTGCACCTTTCAAATGGACGTCTTGTATGATGTCTGTAAGAAACGCGTGGACATGGAATATAAATTCTGATGAGGTATTCCAAAAATTGCGATACAAATAACGATACAAGATATTTGTTGATATTCCATTCTATACCGTATACATACCCCACTGAGCATCAGTCATCTTCGCGAATGACACGTCCCGCAGAATACCGGCATTATTGATGACTACGTCAATGCGGCCAAATGCATCGATTGCAGTTTTTATAATTTTTTCACCCTCCAACACAGAATCGTAATTCGCGACAGCTTTGCCTCCTAAAAAATTAGTATTATTTCATTATTCTTAATATAATATAGAACACAAAATTGACTCAATAAGATGCAAATTTTAAACATTGTATTGTATAAAGATTAGGAGAAATCGTATTGTATGTTATCTTAAACTCGTGACGCACGTCATGACGCATGACGCCCTCAGTGGGAACTCAGCCTTATTTTAATAAAATCCAAATTCAAAAACATACTAAAATGCTAATAAGAAAAATTTCGAAAGTTTGTTCAAGGTATTGCCCCGAAATTTGAGAAATTTCATATTATTAACTAACAAAGTTACATGAAGGATAAATCATCCTAAAATATTAACCATTTCGTCGAATTTCTTGGACCACAGTATCAGCGCTCTTGGTGCTGCTTCCATCCCCGTGTCTGCTGCCTCCTAAATCGTTTACGACTACACTAGCACCTCGGGATGCAAACAGCAATGCATAGGTACGTCCCAACCCTGAAAATTACATATGCATACAATCTTAATCAATACACATGTAATAGCTAATACATAGTCAATGCCTCAGCTAAGTAGGTATTCAAGTAGTTTATACATTACTTTAGTATTCAAAGACATTTCGTCTTATTAATAAATTAATTTAAAAAGAATTTTATATATTCACTTATTTGATAATATATAATAATAAAAAGAGGTTCTATTTGTGCTAAAGAAAAGTTGCCTTTTTTGAAAGTATTATTATATAATATGTTATATATTATCTTGATAATATAAAATAATACTTTCAAAAAAAGCAACTTTTCTTTAGCACAAATAGAATCTCTTTTTATATAAAAAAATTATGTTAAAAATCCATTCTTAGTTATTTCGATTTATATTTGACACAAAAGTAACATTTGTAATTAAGAAATACAAATATATATATATATAATAATTACCAATGCAATCAGATGATTTTATTTTGTCTTGCATATGGTATTAGAAAAAAATGCGACGCAAATAAAAAGAAATATTTAAAGTTAAATTAAAAAAAAAAATACCTGCGCCTGCTCCCGTCACCACAACCACTCGGCCGTCTAGGCGTAGTTCCTGCATCTTTTTCAAATCTTTGAAGCGATTTGTAGCCGCAAGTTAACTTTCGCGCTCCCGATTTTCGTCTCTGCACAAACAAGAAATGCGATTCGTAATGATGAGGCAGAATTAAATCGCTCACGTTTAAAGTTCAACGAGTGATATTTAATAAGCGTTTGACAAGGATAAATACATACATATACACATGCACACACACATTCAAACTTTGCGTATCAAGCCCCCCCCACATTTTACATCACGCCCCACTCATCTTTCTTCGGACGGAGATGAACGTCAACACTCAAACCTGCGACGGTTGCAAAAAATTGCCTTCACTCGATGGGTTTCGGAATTGCACGATGCGCGCGTCGTATCGACTCGTTTTTACCGACGGAGTCAAGCTCGCGAGCGAAAGCCGGAACGGGTCTTACCTGATGGGTTTCGGAACGTAAAC
This sequence comes from Tetramorium simillimum, assembly GCA_011636635.1. Classification (NCBI taxonomy): domain Eukaryota; kingdom Metazoa; phylum Arthropoda; class Insecta; order Hymenoptera; family Formicidae; genus Tetramorium; species Tetramorium simillimum. Next base: position 29,171 of record VBVQ01001762.1, read on the forward strand.
GATAGGGCGTCTTGCCACCGTAGAACGAACGATGCTTCGAAGCTGCGATGTAGGAGGAATTTTGCAAAAGGGTTACAAATTCACTGTCTCACACAAAACGTCGGCGCAATCACGGACACGGACGTTTCGCCGAAAGCGCCTCCGCTCCTGCAATCTCTCCTCGCTATGCCACGATGCACATGACCCCTTTCTCCCTCCCCACTTCACTTCCACGTCTTATCTTGTTCCTGTTATTCGGGGGATTTCCGTCCCCCGAGAGACGTAACGTCGTCATGTATCTACCTGTTTACTTGGATATTAGGTGGTCTTTGTCTCTATCGAGGCGCGAGAGCTACCGACTCCGAACTTTTATGAAAATGACGATAGCGGTAGAACCGGAGCTTTTATCGAAATTAACTCGACAGAGACAGAGAATCGAAGCAAAGTCTTCCGACTTGGTTTACCGTTCGGCTGTTCAGCCGATATTTCTACGCCTATGTATGACCCCGATGTAGTCTCATCGTAATAGATAATTATGGGGCGGGGAGAAGCGGAACACCTCGGATATAGGGTGAGACGCGTGAAATTATCACCTCGATCGCGTCAATATTGCCTATCGAGAAAAACGGGTCAGACGGTAAAATCCACGTCATTTCCAGAGCGGATACGTTACGTGTCGACGCAACTGTATTCCACTCCAGCGAAACTACTCCCAACGATACTTGTACGAAGGCGATTGAAGGGATCGACGAAAAAGCGAGTACTCGACCTCACGAGATACGAAAGCATTCGATCCTCGTCGTTCCTACCTTGACATTTCGGCACGAGCGGAATGCTGAAATAGATCGATTTATGCTAAATAGGCTCATTAAGAAAAAAAAAAAATCATCGGGAATAAAGTTACGAGCCGGTTATAGAGCGACGTCCACGCATGGAAACTATGGGATTTTTGCATTCTCGAGCCGTTTCTCTCTCTTTCTTTCTCTCTCTCTCTTTCTCTACAGATAGCAGAATATCGACGCAAGTCAGTCAGGCTGGTAATTCCGAACGCCTTACCCCGTATATCGGTCGGTTCATCGGCGTGAACGCTGGTGGGCCGCGATTTCGACAAGGCTGACGAGGCCCGACGTGTCTCGTCGACACCGGGAACCGGGAATATCGGGATAATACGATGAGTCATCGGCCACCCCTGGCGTTGCGAAACACATATAGGAGACATGGCATGCAGTGTCGTATTTACCGCGCGGAAATATGTCGGGTATAACGGGTTCGACGCGGCTAAATCCGTAGGGCCCCCGTCATTATTCGAACGTGGAAAACGTGGAACGTCGTGTGTACGGCAGGGACGGTTCGGCGCTGGATCCCCACGTGCCCGCGCGACGACGCTCCGCAAATGCGTGGCGCGACGGGCTCGTAATGTCGAGGGCACGTTGTTGGAGTCGGTCGGTCGGTCGGCTGTGTGCCTCCTATGAGATACGCCACGGCGTGATCAACGATCCACCCGTTCGTGCGCCGTTGCGTCGAGCAGCGCCAAGCGCACCGAGTGGCACCGAGTGCGAACTGACGCGAACACGGCCGAGAGCCGCTTGTGGAGAGGGGGGTGGCCGGCGGGCGGGAGGGAGAAGGAAACGCGCCGCGGGGCCGAGCGGACGGGGCGCGGTGAGAGC
>VBVQ01001763.1:0-12506 GCA_011636635.1 Tetramorium simillimum
TTATAATATATTACAATATAATATATAATATATAATTTTCAATATGTGTGAGACGAATAGATACCAAAGTATATATTTTTGAGATCATGTTCTGTGACGGATTCTTATATCTTTGAAAAGCAATAAATTGAATTATTTTAAAAAATGTTTTATTTGGAATTATATTGAATCGAACATTAACCTCCTACAATTAAGTATTAATATTGTTTATTTAAGTAAAAACATAAAAAATTTTTTATAAGATATATGCATTATATTTCTTTCTTATATTATCTAAAACTATATAAAATATTCAAATATTAAATAAGTATTACATTTTTAAAGAACCGGTATATATAATTTTGTGTTATTTAAATTTTATTGTGTTGAGTTAAACATGGAAAATTGTAATAGCATTAAAAAATTTTAAAATTTTCAAAAAAAACTATCCTAAATTCGATTATCTTAAAAATGTTTTTTAAAAGTTTGCGGAATAAAAGAGCATGAAAAATCGTAGTTGCAAGAGTACAAAAGTTTTGTTTTTTGAGGATGCGATAATATTGTTTTAATTAAAATATGCCTCAAAGCGTGAAGCAACTTCCATGTTATTGTCGGCTGCTTATTTATAAATATGTGATTATGTCATGTGCAGGGTCATCCAGTTGGACTGATAGGAGAAGATGGAGGGGCCACGGCAGGAGCACTCAGTGATGGTGTTCAAGGGATAGAATCATCCGAGCACCATAATCCCCCGGAAATGCTCGACGGACTTGATGGTAAGACCTGCACACATATCCAACTTTACGACCAAAATTTCATTTAGATTTAACATATTTCCTTTTTTTTTACGTTTTATACTAAGCCGTTCTGATCTGCGATTAACTTGTACATTATACGCGTATGAAGATTATGCTCGGTATTATCTCAGACGTTACGTGTTATTTGGAGACGGATGTATTGAGCTTGTAAATTTTGTGATAAAAAACTGTGCGACACTTTATTCGACGTCTGTAAAATATCGCGCTAAATTCGCATCAAGCTCGTCGTCCCGCGCGTTTCAGACATTCGACGTTGCGCGAGCGGGAAGAAAAACGATCTCTTTGTCTCAGTCATTGTGTGGGAAATATGTTACATCTAAGAAATCGAGGGAGATCTGCATGCACGTTTTTGCAAGGATTTGACACGAGCCGAGTCGTACGTAGGTGTCGTCCGAAGCGAGCATCCCTCTATTTCCAAATCTGGCAAGTGTAGTGAGTAACTTTAGAAAATGAAAGACCTCCTTTATATATATATATATATGTACATGTGTATGTGTACGTACGTATATATATGCATACACGCCGAGAGACCAATCTCCATGTGTATGTCTGTATATATATCTAACTACATATGTATATTACATGAACCCTTGGTGTTGTGGTGATGGTATCGTGCATTTGCTACGTCATTGTGGTAGTTTTAATTACGTGTGTTAATACATATACAGAAAGAAATAAAACATAACAAAACTCTCGTTGGTTTGGGACATGGTATCAGCAAATGGACTGTACTTCTATCTCTTTTTTTTTCTTTTTTTTTTTTTAATTCGTGTCCGAGATTGCGATGGTGTGTGGGTACGACTGAGTTCATCTCGCTGTTCTTACACGTGTACGTGGCGCGTGTGCGTGCGTATGCGTGATGCCACATTAACGAACTCCATTTGCGTGAATGTGTAAATGTGTGTCGTGTGTGCGTGAGATGATATGTACATACTTATATCATATATATTATATATAAGACATTTTATATATACATATATATATATTTAGCATATATACGTACACTGCGGGCACGTGCGGACGCAGACGTACGCATATATGCAACTTCCATGGCGGGACTCTCTGTGCATGTCTTTATGTGCTGTTTTTATTTCCTATTCTCTTATATACCCTTTTGCCGTATCTTGCGTCACCGTGCCTGGCGATCTTGATCTTATATTCTCACGTCTCTCTTGCGCTGTTCGTTTCGACCTACACGAGTGAACGAGAATATTAGCAACAAAATGTGCAATCGTTGCGCATCTCGTTGCGCAATCCGTCGTTTGCGTTAATAAAGTTGCCGGCCGCGGGGAAAAAAATCGTTACGTAAGACGTTTCCTATGCTACGTTACTTTATACCACGAGATGGATACGAAGGTTAACGCGATTATACAAGAGCGGAGGATCCGAGGATCCGATAATCTCGGAGATCTATCCTAAAATTAGAGATCAAGGTGTCCCAATTAAATTTCGGGGTTCTGGAATTCGTGAATTTCCCAACGTGAGAAGTCTCTCCGCGGAATCGGGGATGGGAGGATCCGAGGATCCGAGTTTCCCCGCATACGTTATCTATAAAAAGTCTATATAGATGAGTTTATGAGGTTTCACTTTGCGCGAAATATCTTCTATCGCTCGTCTACATTAATATGTCACGCTTATTTATAGTTAGACGATTCTTATCCACTGCGCATCGTCAATGCATTAATAATAGTCGCCAGCAGCGCCTGCAACAGCAGCAGGAAAACTCGTAGCCCTAGGTATCATTTTTTCCTCCTAACGACTATTCCGACGAAGCATACGCGATTAGACCGCTCGTTAAATAGACTCTGTTGCTAATGCTGTTCTTCGTTTATCTTTCACATCCTCGACCTCGTAGCGATCTCGTTGTCGTCGTCGTCGTCGTCGTCGTCATCGTCGTCGTCATCATCATCGTTGCCGTCGTCGCTGTCGATAGTTACCAGATTACGTACTTCTTGATTGCATATTCATATTATATCTAGTTAGCTGAAATGTTGCACGAGCTGCATTATGCAATAGTTGCCAGTGGCCGCGAGATGCGCGCGTTTGATCTCCGACGGAGCAATTTATGTATGGGCGGCGTTTAAGAGCTGGGGGGACAAAGTCGATAGTCCATATCGCGATTTCCGCAGACCCGAGTGTTTACCGTGGAAACGAATCGGCGATCCTCCTCGCCGAGGTTCTCATACACGAATGTTTATTTTCCATTCGATTTCCTTTTTGGTATGTTAATTTTGACGTCTCTTTTCTCTTTTCTTTCTCTTCTGTACTGTATTGTGACAGTATCTTTAGTCTCTTGGAACGCGATGAGATGACAGTAGAATTGCGCTTTTTACATTGACATGGTATTGACATTTGCTACGAGTAGGTAATTATAGATGAGAAAGAGCACGGGGCGAAGTCCTTGATGGAATTGATCGATTCTCTATCTTGTTTCGATAAACGCGAAAGAGTTTTGATTTTTTTTTATCATTAGTCCTTCCTACTTCTGTATTTTCTTTTTCTGTACAGCAACATTTCTTTTCTGCAACAAGCAAAATTTTTATATGTATATTTTTAGCGCTTATAAAAACAAGAGAGAAAATCAAGCAATTCCATTAAATACATTACCCTGTATAAATACGAGTGTGGTGTTCGTTATGATATCTTCGTTGATTTTGAACGTAATTGAGAGAATCCCCTCTTCTCTGCAACTATTTGACGTAGAGTGTGACTTATGGGGAGGGGACTTATAAAGGATGTTCTATTTAATGTTATCATCTAAAATATTTTTTTTCGTAATGTTAATTTCTTGTATTAAAATAATAGCAAAATTTAAAGATATATGAAAAATTTTTGTAATATACCGTAACCTAATGAAAAAGATTTGTGAATAATCAAATAAATTTCAATTTTATAAATTAGAATAATATTACATTTTTGCATTATAAGTTTTTGATATTTTTTATTAATGATTAATTAAAATTTTATTACTTAAACATGTATCAAACAGTAAAATAATATTTTTCCAAGATATTTGCTTCAAAAATTTTTTTTAAAAGAAGAATTGCATATTTAAATATTATTTGTATAATTTTCACATTTTATAATAAAACCTGTGATAAAATATTTGCATTTCGAATATTTTGCAAGAGAAAACTATTACATTTACGTTATTACAATGACAGTTGGTAATTCCGATAATTAAAGGGAATTTAACATTTATTTTTGAGATCTTTTATTTCACAACTTTATACATACATTTATATATTTATACATATATTTAGTAAAAATATACATATATGCATATAACTTTTTTTTTAATTAATTAAAGACTTCGAAACATGATATTAGACAAAAAAATAAAATTGAATGTGATAACGAATCGACCATCCTTATGCATTTTGGGGTGATATTAGTAGACACAGTTAGCATCGTTAATGAATTATGATGAATTCATCGAAACGGGACCTTGTATTCCAGGAACAGCAAGGACTTGCAATAAAGAAAAGGATATAAGTAAAGACAGTCACATTAAGTTAGAGCACTCGCAGATCGGTATGGAGTGCTGTAAGGTGTGCGGCAAGAACGTAGTCAACATAAAAAAGCACATGAAATCGCACAACCCCGAGAAGCACCTATGTCAAATATGTATGATATCGTTGACCAGGTCTGACAATCTGAAAAGGCACATTAAGTTGAAACACGGCATACGGGATGGTTTGTTACCGTCGTTTATTCGCATGGCTGACAACAAGCACTTTTTAACAAAATCTAAACCGGGATATTTGACTTAGTAGCTCTTGCGTTGCATAAACACACAGTGCGTTCACGTGCAAGTATATTAAACCGCGGATCGTGCGAGAGGATCTTCGAATCGCTTAAGTTTGTCAGGAACTCGATTACTGGCCTTATTGGAATGCTATAATTTAAGGTACTAGAGTATACGGTCCGCTTTGCGCCAAAGAGACAACAAGTTACAGAACTCTCGGTAGGTTCCACTTATCCTTGGATCTTTCACTCCTTGGATGCATGGATCCTCGCGATTCGTAGATCCTCGTATATTTTACATACCTACCTACATAATTTATTTTTCTATCATATAAAGCGTAAGCATAGATTTGCGTGCATGCGTTTGCAGGGAACTAGCTTGAAACCGTATAACCTGTGCCCATATCACGTTAATTAGTATTAATCGTCACGTTGATATGTCGCACAAAGGACCCCTCCTCGTCGCATTATTATATGCGACGAATTACATCGTGTGCGCGTGCGTCTCTTCTATTTAGAGTACTACTATTTAAACTAAAATTAAATCTATTTATTCTTGTGCGATTAGTTCCTAAGTATTTAATTCTAACGAATAAGACACCGGGGGTCTCTTTCTCTCGCTTGAGACAAGCAGATTCCCTTAGTTATAGCGGAGTGTTCGTAGAATCTCGTAGCTGGAGCTCTCAGCGGAAGTAATGTCGAGTACAAAACTTCATTCCTGTTCTACCTCCCGTTGATCGTCCGAACGACGTATCGTTCTGAAATACGGAAGACGAGTAACGTTCCTTCAGGATTACGGATTAAGCCGTCGCGTAATCGTCCTCCCTTTCGTCACTTCCGTGTCACGCCCGCGATCCGTGGACTGCCTCGGCTCCAAGGATCTCGCGGCTTCCCTTGATTCCTGCGCCTCCGAGCGTTAGGGTTTTCTGATTCCTACATTTTCGGACTCCAGCATCTTTCGATTATCGTTTGTAGGCGCGCAGGAAAAGTATATATGATCTAAACGATATTAAGTATTATACGCACGCGTCACGAATGGTTTTGCATCGTTCAGGCCGCGTATTACGAAATTTTTCGAAATAAATTCCGATCGGAATTGTTGGTTATTTCCTAGATTTCTATTGTCTCCTCTAGGGAAAACAAAATATTTCCTATTGAAATTCATTTCGACAGTTCCCATAATACGCCTTCATTACCCTGAGATCTTCATTAAATCGTAATTGTACAACGCGAGAATATATTTAGCGTTACGTTAAATATAAATAAACTTGCTTTATATTCGGACAATATGCAAAATTAATGACGAATTACGGAACAATGTTTTTTTTTTTTGTCTCGAGCAGCGCGATTGCTCTGCTCAATAGGAAGATAATGCAAAACATTCTTCGACGCGTGTACGTAAAATATATTTATATATTTATACTTATAATAATTATAAGTATATTATATTTATATGACGTAGGTTGTGAATCACGTCGAAGACTGATTTCTGTGTGAGTCGTCGCGGCTCAAAAATAGTCATGAAACTAGTCCCGCAGGCCCATAGGCTGTTACGAGAAAAGAAAAAAAGAACAGGCTTCCTACGGAGCTCACTTATGGTGCCTTTCGCTTAAGTACAAGGATAAATCGCTCGTCACGAGACTAACGATAATACGATAAATAGTAATTATAGTAAGCGATGCGATACCTTCCTTAGGAAGAGTGCATGGTCATACGTTCACAGCCCTTGTACGTCGTTATATAACACACGCGTCCTTTTTCCACCGTCGTGCATCGTTCTCGCCGGTCGCGGCTCCGGATAGGAATGGCGTCGAGCCAGTTTTTTACCTATGTTCTTTCTCTATTTGCAGATGCGACACTTTTAGCTCTTCGAGCCATTGAATTCGCGCCAGTAGTGGGCGTAGATCAAGCAAGTATGTCCAAGTTTTTTTCGGAAAGTTACCGTACGCTTGTAAACACAGAATACACTCGCGAATATTGTTTCAGTTACTCGTTAATTTTTCGTCTCTCCAAAACTCGGTTGTAGCTGTTATCTCGAAACTCTTTAGTCTCTAGGTCTCTACTCGAAACCTGCAGAAAGAACATTAACGTAGGATTAGCCGAAGTTTCCACACAGCTCTACGGGATTAGGTATATAACAAGGTCGTCCTCGTACTTGCGACATCTCGCAATTATTGAAATTCTCTGTCCTCTTCGTCAGCTTCCTAAGGGAATTCCTTCGTGGTCTCGTGATTTTTTTGTAACGTTCTTGCACAAGCGGCGTGACGAACTTTTGCTATCTGTTCGTATGCACAAAGCGACAACGCGGTTTCATGCAGGAATGCGCGTTTTGTTCTTCTTTCTACGCTCACATGCGTTATGCAACAAATAAACGTCGTCTCGTTTCGTCTCTCATTGTGCGGATGTGTTCTGGCAGCGTCACGGTTTTCGAAACTGGCAAAAAATGAAGACGCAAAACTCCCTGGAGCGTAGAATTCACTTATAACCGGACCACTTACTTTGATTGTGAACAGTAATCACATGATACAGTTTGCCGGGAAGTTTATTTATTTGCCTATTTTTATTTCTCTTTATGAAGATTTCGTATGACTTTTTTTTTCACTCACCATTTTAGAGTCTGTCTTTATAGTAACTTGGAGTTTTTGAATTCTAATTTCTTATTTTCTATCATTGTTAGACATTTCGTGCTTTATATAATTTACATTTTAATATTGAAATTTAAACTTGGAAATTTGAACGTTCGAGATTTTAAGATTTTTTAATGCTTAAATTCGAATCTTAGCAGCTTCGCTTCCTCAAATCTTAAATTTTTATCTTTCTCGTAAAGTACGAGCGGTAAACACCTTTCGCGAATGAAAACCACCCTGGTCCGCATCGATTGCGCCGAATGGTAGTAAAAATTTCAAGAGTTCGGAGTCACAAAGCTCAATGACGTATCGACTATTTTTCCGGCTGGCAGTCGAGCTAACGACAAACAAGTGCCAATCCATGAGCGCAACATGGGAATGTCGTTCTTGAGAATCAAACGGATTGGAAATCATTGTGTCACATTGCCAAAAATATACAGGTGACATGTCTCTCATGCGCGAGAATATTCGATATTATTTCTTTAAATCAACTTCATTTTTTGCATTATTTATTTATTTATTATATACTTCATTTTTATTTCTCTCTCGTTTCAAGGATGTTGTCTTTTTTTCGTTCATCATCTTAGTCTCTGCTAGATGATATGACGAAATTGTCTCTTCAGAGAAACGATCTGTAAATATTAAAAGCTTGCACTCTGTATGTATTTGCTGTGCATACGTGGTATTTTCTCTGCAGGACTCTCGGTACATTTGTACGCGGAATTTGGTACGGTTCCGTGCGGGATCTCCGGATGGCACGGATTCTTGAATCCGCGAACTCCGTTCTCTCCGCGACGAGAAAGACCACGTAGCCGGGGCGACAATTCGGATCCGGTAATATTAATGTCCGCGAGTTGACTGTGACGTACAGCCATAACGTTGCGCGGAGTCTGCTGCACTATATCTCGCAAGCAAGACGCGAGAAACGTTGTCGCGTTTCGGCGAGGAGCCTCGGTATCATAACTTTCCGACCTTTAACAGCGGAAAATTGTCTCTCTCTCTCTCTCTCTCTCTCTCTCTCTCTCTGGGCGGTGCGGTAAAGCGATGGATGGATGGCTGGATGGATGGATGGCATCGCTGCATTAGCGAACCGAGCCCGGACGGCAGGGCCCAAATGGAAATTAGTATCACGCGAGACTTTCCCTGTCGCAGCACGGTCAAAGGGCTCTCTCCCTCTCTCTCTCGCTTCCTCGCAACACGGTTGAGCGATAAAAAGCTCAACAGCATTTTGCATCCCCCTGCAATAGCTCGGTCCATCGATCCATCGTTGCATCTAATTATACAGCGCGCCCTTCATTACCCTAATTACTCTCGCAGTATGCCTTCCGTCCTCGATTTTATCGACCCGTTCCGATGTTCTTTCTGGTTTTTCATATCGGATATTTTTATTAATTTGCAGATTTTTATAAATTTATAATACCTGTTTGGATTTGTTCAGATTCACAAATCTCTCGGATATTCTCGTAGGAGAAAAATATTGATATTTGCCACGTAATTCAATCATTAAAACTTTTATCGTTTCTGAACTTTCATAGCATTTATCATTTTAATGTTTAACGGTGCGTCGCGTATCAATTTTAATGATCTTTATCATAATCACGGTATGCTATTTTATTTTCATGATATGTCATTTTGTTTAAAGCTTTAAATAATCTTATAATCAACGACGTCTTATAATTCATATGCTCGGAGAATCGGCTCAATTAAAATGTCACAGGCTATTAATTCTCCGATATCTTCTTAGATCCACAATCTTTACGTCGTAAATCTGCATCGGCTGTCCTACTTAAGTCGCGCAACTTGGGAAGTTCTCCCACTCGGTTTTGTTTCCGACCTGCTTGTTTCTTTTTCCGCGTTAAGCTCCACTTCTTCCCCCTCTTTTTTCCCCCTCGCTAGTTTTCTCTGTCGCGCCTTGATCCCATTGTCGCTTCTAAAATCACTATCTCGGGGAGCTCCTCCAACGATACTTGTTCCGTTCACCGATACTTATTCTCGACATCGATCGATCACCGAATAAAGCGGCTCCACCGCGACGAAACGACGTATTATAGCTTTCTTTCTGCTCTCGAGACGCATCAGTTGTTTAATATTCTCGTGCACAGGCAGAGGAGCGAGCACTCGTCCGAGGAGCGCGCAACGAGGTCCTTCATCGCTAGGCTTCCTCGATAAGCTTCTTACCGGCATATCTTCTCGCCCTTATTACACAGAGAGCGCGCGCTCGTCTCACGGCGGTCGGACGGATGTGACGGTGGTTTGAGGATGAAGGCGCAGGTTGGTGTCCTGAATAAGAGGATCAGCGGGCGGAGGTGCGCCCCGAGTGATGCCCCGCTCGCAAAGAGTTTCGTTTCTCGAGCACGCGACAAGAGGCTTTTCGTCTTTCGCGCTCGTGCCCGCTTACTTTAAACCCTGGTGGTTGGCTTAACCAATGGAGGAGAAACCAGTGCCACCGCTGGCATCCACCGATACATCCTTGCTCGAAGGAGCAGAAACTTCGTCTGGCGCGAATCTTGCGAAACTCTGCCGATCGCAACGGGCCATTAATCACTCAACTGTGGGGTTTTTGGCGCTAGAAAAACATTCTTCTATAGATAGCTCTATAAAACGGCTAAAGTTTGATAGAGTTTTCATTTTATATATTTCTGTCTAATTTTTATTTTTTCAACGTTCTATATTATAATATGAAACGTTAAAAAAATAATTTGATATAAATCCGGAAATTTATCCGCAAACTATTCTCAATCATTAAAAATATTTTTCATCATTTTATGGGCACATTCCTGTTTTAAACATGTAAATTCTTTATGCCATTTTTACTCGTAGGGCAGCAGCATACGTTTGAAAATCTTGGATACTCTTAGAACCATTCTCGTTGATGTCATCAAATAGTCAAAGTGATCTTCGCTTTCAACCATTATTACCGAATACTCAATTGAATACAGAATCCGCTGTTCTCTTTACGTATATCGTGATGTCCTCGTTATCGCCGTTTCCGAGCAGTTCAATCAACCCTCGCCTCCCTTATGTCTTAAGTGGTTACATGTTCAGGGAACGCTGTGGTATTGTCTTCGAACAGACGGTACGTACTCTACAGATCTGTAGCAAAGCTATCGTATAGCTACTGACAGGAATACTCGAAATGAAGTTCCAACGTTTCGGTCTTACGAGTGGTAGCACTCCGGAAATCAATGGCATCAGGAAAGTTTACGTCGGAATTTCGTTGCTCCTCTCGAAACTCACGCGACGCAATTTGCAACAAACGATTTCATCGTAACAATTGAATTGCTAGTAATTATGTACATATAAAACAGATCTTGTAACATACTGTAGAATGAAGCTTCAACTGCAGATTTTGGAAGAATAATTCATAGATACTTTACATGTTTTACTGAACCTTTGATTCCAAGATCGTAAAATTTCGTTTAATTTTTTTCTACATTAATCCGATAAATATAGATAATTCGTAAAATTAGTGGATATTATTAGTGGATGCACGATCAGCATTATTATTTCATGTTTGAAGAAACTTTCGTTTCTCGGTTCGGATTTAAATACTGTTGTCCGGGAGATTTTGGAAAAGGTTTCTCGTTTGACGAAAATATATGTTGCGGTGTAAAATATTTTCTCGGTAGTCACGTGTGAATTTAGTGCGACACCTGGTTTAACGGAAAGTAAGAAAAAAAAGGAAGTAAAGGAGGAAGGTATGAGTCGTTTCTTGCATATGATCGTCATACGGCGAGGGAAACATGAAATCCTGTAGCAAAACCGTATCGTATGGGCCACTATGTTGAATCCACGTACATAGATCATGTGGCCACACTCCTCAGCATATATGCAGTTTAGTTGAATGTATGGGAGAGAGAGAGAGAGAGAGAGAGACACACAGAGGAAAGGCGCACACAATGGAGGGTGGGAAATACACTCTGTTCTCTCCTGTTCCCGTCGTTTCATCCCCCTTACCCTCTTTCTCTGCCCCTCCCCTCCGCTCGTCCTCTACGGACGCTGCTGCGTCTCTTCGTCTCTGCCCCTCCTGCATCCCTTCTCCTTGACGGCTCTTTCTGGCACAACGCGGTGATCGATGCCGGTGTATGAGAGAGAATATCGGGTTCTACGCGGCGCGAAGATTGGGCGTTGTTAGCAGCGAGCGATTTTTCACTAACCCATCTTTAAGTACTTGTATTCGTAACGTGTATGTCCCGAAGTATCTACATTTCTAATTCGTACGTTTAGACACTACATTTCTCTGAAAGAACAGAATTTACGTCAAATGCAACTATTGTCCTACGGGCATGTAAAAAGAGCCCGAGCTCTAATAAATTACATTATTCGCGGAGTAATAAGATGAGAAAGTTTCGCCGCGGTATGCATTCGGATGCATTATTCAGAACATAAACCGGCGTATACTCCCTTCGCGCGTATATCAACGTTGCGGGCCGAAAAATAGAGACAGCTTACGTGCGCAGCGCCCGGTACAAAGTGCGTTAAGCTCCGAAAGGGCTTGTGCCCGCGTTCTCTCATTCTCCTCTGCATAATAAATCTCTCCGAGCGTCCCTCCCCTCCCGCTCGCCTGTCCTTCCCTCAGTCCCCCCATTTTCTTCCTGTCTCTTTTCCCCCGTGTACCTCCTCCCTCTGTCCATTCTCTCGCTCCCTCTTTCTCTCCCTGTTGCAGCATTAGTCGGTGATGTTGGCAGCTGGTTGCCACGCCGCTCGCCTTCGCCCTTGCATCCCTTCGAGTTGAGGGATGCTTGCGCAGGGGTAACGGACGGCGGTGCCTAGCAGCGGCTGTTGGGTCGACCCTAACTTTGTAAAGTTTGTAAAGAGGAGATTGTGGAGTATCAGTGGCGAGAATTCGATGACCTCTCCCAGCAGTTGTGCACGATTCACTTACAAATGCGTATTAGAGTTAAACGTAAACGGTTGACGGTCGTTTAAATTTGATTAGGAACAGAGTTGCAGCTTGAGATGTTGGTCTTTCGGTGAATTCTATTTTTGGCATAGATTGAGAAAAAGAGGAGAGAATGTATGTGTATTTTACTAAGAGCTAGCCAAGTTGTATGGGAGCAACCATGCATTTTGGATCAAGGTAAAATAAACACCAGACAGCACGAAGAACGTCGCTGTTCACAAAGTTCCGATGCCTTTTAAAACGATTGGCTCTAGGCGTTCTAGAAGACGATTTTCTCATTCATGAATCTCCGCGCCTCAGGATACAAGAGTCGCATCTCTCGTTGCACAATAAACGTAGTTAGCTCTCCCGATAATCTCGCTTCGTTCAGCCGGGGCTGGGAAAATTGGCGTCTCATTTACGGACGGTTCGCGTTGTACAAACAACATCGGC
>VBVQ01001763.1:12516-30836 GCA_011636635.1 Tetramorium simillimum
CCCCCCCCCCCGTAATTTCCAGCGGATCTAACCGCGTCCGCCTCATTCATCTTTGTCTTGGACGCTTGCAGGAATACTTCCACTTCCGACTGGCTGCACTTCCGTGCGACGCCCACCGTCGGCTCGCCGGGCATTTAAATACATTCGTGCCTCGCGATTCCGATATAAATCATCATGCGAACGCGTCTGGCAAGAGCGAGCGAGCGCCTGCCAGTGATTGTAAGGGTCGTGTTACGTCCCCCCCCGATAAGATCAGTTTCGAAGTCTCGGAAATAATCACGCTACCGAATGGACGCTTGCTTGTTACTCTAATACGCGCAGCCGTCTGTCTTTTCCGATCCGTCCCTCCTACCCACGTTCCGGCTCTTTCCTTCGAAAACATGCGAAACTCATTCGCGACATGAAATAGTAGAAATTAATCTCTTCAAACTAATTTATTTATTGTCTACATTTGTGTTTTACTTTTTCTTTTATTTTTTTTAATGAATTTGTTTCTCATTTTTTTTATTGTTTATTGAGCTTGTATTTTAGATTTTTATTTATTTTACATATATTTTTACATATGATTTTTAATTCTGAGATTTTAAGTATCTTAATTTCAATAATTGTTTTTTAAAAACAGTTCTTAATAGTTAAATATTATTTGCAACATACTAATATAAGAATAAAAGTTCAAAGAGCCGTTATGTGTTCAACTCTGTTCAATGCTTGTTATGATTCGCGCGCGAAATATCAGACTGCAACACAAGTTGCTAAAGAGGATCAAAAATCCTCCCAGAAATACGGACACATGTCTAGCGTGTGCGCTTTTAGATATCTTCAGCATACATAAGCTATAAAAAATAAGAAGTATGCATATATTGGTACTGGCTGGAACGTGCACCCCGAAAATTCGGGCAATAAAAGTGGTGGAAGCAACGAGAAAATTTCGATAAGGAGCGACTTGATCCTGCGGAAAATCCGGCGCTAATGTGCCGAGAAAATTGACGGAATTCAAAGTGATTTCGATATCTTAGACTTTTCACAAAGAGCCGTCGTTAAAGAGTCCACACGCTAAAATGCGACGCCGTCGTGTATGGTAAAAGCAATTTTGACGACCTTGAAGAGCTATTTTCGGGGCGACTTATTTAGTCATTCATCCGATCGGCGCCTCTTTTTCGTCAAAGCCAAAGTTCTGCAACGCTTTCCGATTGATACAAAACGCGAAACTCTCAATCGACACCTCGTGAATGGAAATCATTAGCATTTATGCATACCGCGAATGATTTAGATATAATGACAGTTTGTTGTTTTCACGTAGGTTGATTTGCATGAATCGCAGATATTACAGCGATAAAAACGTAGGATCGTATAATGACGGTTCGGTATCATCAGTCAGCATCATTCGCACGTCGCGTCCGAATCAAGATCGTCGCGTCGATGGTCGAATCAGGATTGCGCCATCGAACTTCATTTCCGGACGTTAATTTCGCAGCTCGAGAATATGTCCGTGGCTATTTCGTGAGGAGAAATATTGGCATTGTCGGTGGCACATCGATTCCCTTGCTCGATAACTAAAATATAACCAGTGTCACGCTACCTATGGACACGTTACCGCGCGCAGTTAGCGACATGGCATATCCATAATAGTCTGCTGGACATTTTTTTTTTTTGTTCTAATCTTGCGATGATAATCATGCAATTATCGCAGTGTTTGTCTGAATGTTTCTGGAGGCTCGTCTTGTATCATGCCCGATGTTACTTTACCAAAAGCACGAAGGGGAAAATAGCCGTTGATTAAATACCAGAGTCTACAGATCTTGTCTAAACGTTCGGTCTTCGAATTTTCTAATTGTAGGAGAATTCTGAGCACTTGATTGTTAGATCCGCGTAGAACTTTGGTTTTCTCGATTGTTTTAACAATTTCCAAATGCGAAATGCCTTTGAAAAACTCACTTATATTCGAAATTATTCGAAAATTAAATAGCAGTCAGTGAATCGAGGCTAGAGTGCATTTATATAAAATCTCTTCAAACGATAAGAATGTAATGTAGAAATCGATTCGCGTAATCGTCCATCGTATGCCATAAATACGTAAAATGATTTCGAATCATGTTTTTCATGTCAGATCCTGCATTCTTCGTTTTGATAAGCTTGAAGAAAAAAATATTTTGAAATAACGATACTATCAGGGCTTACTGCGTTGACCATCGCGCTGAACCTTCATCCTTCCCTCCTTCTCTCCTTCATAACAAATCGCGTCATAAAAAATGCCTGCCTATACGCCAACGTAGATTAATGCAACTATCGTAAGTATTTAATTAATCACCTTCGAGACTAATGTTTGTGTACTTAGAGAATAGGATTTTCATGTGCACACGCCAAATAAAATTTTCCGCTACTCTTTCTTTGTGTCATTTAATGCGCATAGCGAATTTATAACGTTTTGTAATAAATCAAGGTATGATTTTGCAAAAATGACAATAAATTTGCGTGACATTAAATTGATACATCCGGACGCAAAACGTTAATTATCTTGACGTCTTTGAATCATTTGGTATTTGATTTGTGAAATTACTTGGCAGAATTCCAAGATTTGACTTTCTAGTTTCTCGAATCGTTCGTATCTATTATGGTCAATTGTTCTCATGGAAGTTTCACTTCTTAAGACCAATTTATCAATTAGGACGAAAGTATCGGAAAATTTTTTTTGGCGCGCGCCTCAACTATTAAGATTTAAGTGAGTAAACAGAGGTGACAAGAAGTTACCAGATCAAATATTGTAATATTTTTGTACCACAAGAAGAGATTTGTGAAATAATAAACAATGATTATTTAATCTAACCCACCGCGAACCACGATCGTGTGCCTCGCGCTTTATCGGCCGGACTCGATACTCGATACTGCGATTTGGTATTCGGATCCGGTTAGTTTCTTCGGAGGAAAGGGGCTCGGTTCTGCCAGAGAACAGAAAGAGAGGATGCGCGCTTTCGTGGTTCTCTACTTTTTTTTTTGTTACCTGGTTGTGTAATAAAATGGTTCGTGTCACAGCGTGTAGAGAGCCATGTTTTACTTTTCCTCCGGAAAAGGGGACAGATTCTCGTTTACTTGGAGTTTATTCTTGGAATTTATCATCTTCCGACACACAGGTGCTTTGCCCTCGTCATTTTCGACCTTAATCTTTTTTCATTCATACTTTCTCTCTCTCTCTCTCTCTCTCTCTCTCTTTTTCTCTTTATTGTTACTCGTTTCTGACTCTTGTTCTTTTCTGCTCTTCTTTTTTTCTAGCCCTTACGTCAGCCTTATTTGAATTTATGCGAGCCGCGAAACGTAATCGTAACAGCAACTGACGCATCTTCACTCCTTCACAAGGGACGTATTCTAACTCGGTGTTTTTCAACCTCTGTTCCATGTCAGACGTTTCGCGAGAAATCAAATCGGAGTAAAAATTCGCGCGCGAATTTCTTTTTTTAAACCTTTCATGATCTGTCCTATTTTATTATTGATATAAATCTCAAGTAGCAACAACATAAGGTGTTCGAGAAAGGGATTTACGAGTTTGTTTCACGAGATAATTGTGGGATAAATATTATAATTATATAATGCACCTCGAGCTTATAAAGTATCTCATACTACATGTTTGTTTTATTGAAAAAAATCAAGATCAAAAGGACTATCGTGTACGGTGATTGTGATGCGGAAGAGATATATTGATAACAGAAATTTGAATTTGCAGGTCTTGTCTCTTAATTCACGTTCTCCATGTCGATATGATTTGACAATTAAATCTCGAGTAGTAATTATCTCACGATAACTCTCTATTATTGATATATACACAACTTCCGCAATCACATCTTTCTGTAACGCACTGTCGATCCTTCATGCATCTCGAGGCATTTCTATCGCGCAGAAAGGGTTGAAAAACACTGTTCTAACCGAATCTAACCGAGGCTACTGCACTAACAAGAGAGGAAAAAAGATACATACACTTATATATATACACACATGTATATCTAAAAATATCGCTCCCAATCTTGTGTATATGTATAATAAAAAAGCGACCGTGTACAAAGCCTCTTTTTTTACAGCGTCGAACGGGGCGTCGTTCCCGCGGCTGCATTCCGCGCGCACTCATCACGGAAACTCGGAAAAGTGGAAATGAAAAAGTAGCACGGGGGCGATCGGGTTTCATTGAAAATCGAACGGTCGACGGGACCGACGAAAGTTTTTTAACTCGTCTGCTTCCTTCTCCCCTTCCTCCGTCCCCTCGTTTCCGCTCCGTGTTTCGCGAACCCTTTCTTGGCGCCGGTCCTCTCGGATCGATCGGAAACGCGGAGTGACCTTTCACCTTCTTTCTCTGCCGCCCCCGCGCCGTCACGCGAATATTATTTAAATCGCGCATTAATCGGGAACGGAAGCTAGCGTGAATGCAGCCGATCGATACGACGATACACCCGCGGCGGCAATCGGCTTGTTGAGGGGGTAGACAGCGATTTAACCCTTTGTGGTACCCGCCGTTTCCCCGAGTAGCTGCGTATAAGGTGACGCTTGAAAACACAGGGGTGATCGGGGGAAAACACGCCCAAACGTACTATAATTTGCGCAGACACGTGTAAATACAATGCGCCAATGTCCTTTGGTTTTCCATGTTGTGCGGCAGTACAGCGACTTTTTTTCTCTACGACTAATTCTTTAGTTTACTGTTACAGAAAATAAGTTTAATAATAACGATAATAATTAATAATTCTTTATACATGGGATACAAAGTGATTTATTACATGTATAATTTTATTCTTCGGGCTACATGCAATTAATATTGTTTGTACAGTTATTGCCGCGTATTTGTATCGCCGTGAGTTTACTCACTTTACTCACAAAATTCTCTTTTTCGGTGGTTTCTTGTATTTTTACCTTAAAATGTGCTTCGCTTCGCACGTTGCTGACTTGGCGGCAAAACAAAGTGGCACGTGACGGGTAACCATCGCGAGAATAAGGCGGTTTGCAAGAGGTTAACACGCGATATCATGCTTGGGGTATCACCGGAATGGAGTTCTCTTGCGGGAGTTCAGTCAGCCAATTCGGTTCCCGAGATGGTCTCGCTCCGACAAGAATAAACGACATTCCATAGAGAGTAACGTTATGCAAGTAACATATTATTCCTTCACAATAATTAGAGAGAATATATTTTTAATTTGAAAAATTTTTTTTTTACTTCGATCTTCTCTCCAACACGAAGGATTTAAAATTCGTGGATTTTGAATGTTTGAAATAAATATTTTAAATGAATCCAAAAGGTTTGAAGATTTTAATTTAACGATATAGAACAATTTTTATTAAGTCTAAAATTGTTCTATCTAAATATAAGCGCAAGCCGATGCCAACAGACCTCTTTAATAAATATTTTTATCTTTTGAAAATAAATTTTTATGAGTTCTCATACTATCGGGGACTGCTTTCTTTCTCTCGCACTCTATGTTACTATTATGATTGTCGACGGATATCTCGGGTACGTGCAAATACGTTAAGTGAGGCACGTAAAAACGAATATTGATCAATCCGAATGGCGGCGTGAGCTTTCAGGAACTCCATTTTTCCAGATCATGGAGCACCTCGAGTGTCATTTCCCTGTCGCGCGGAGTTTCTGCAGAAGTAAATCACTTTTGACTCGCAGTTCGCGTCTCTCCGTAAAAATAAATTAAAATAGTTTTATGCATACTCTGAAACGGATATAATTTTTTGACGTCAGTTTTATTATACATTGTTTCGGACATTATTAAAAACATTGCATCTGCTTTTCGGCTATATGTATTTTCTCAAAGGTACATTTTGATTTTCTGATTTCGAGTACATTTGAATTCGCCGTATATATTCCTTTTCAATCCGTGTATAAACATAACAATATACCGAGACACTTACTTTTACTTGTTATTAAGCAGAATGTGTACGCGCAGCTAGCTTGCTTTAACAAGGGATCAGAATATGAGTAGAGAGATCTAAAGGATCTAGAGGGATTTGGCGTTCTGAGGTGTTCCATGCGTCTCGACGACAGGGAGATTTCACGACATTATTGGGTTTATGCACGACGCGACGTAGCGCTCGCGTACTCGCGCATATGCGAACACTTCGCGAGCGGCGCGGTGCTCCGTTCCAGCGGAGTGTTCCATTACGTTTCAGGTCTATCTCTTCCGTTTGAGATTTCGGTGCCGGGGCACACTCTCATGCCTTGAGAGACAGACAGAACCATTTGGGTGTCCTTGAATAATACAACGACCTCGTTTCGCTCGTGCATTAGGATATGGGAGTATAATTGTTTCGGTCGTCTCGCGTATACGTATCGTTTCAATTATTAATTGAAGGCCGACCGGCGTAACGTCGGACACGCGGTGCGCCGCGTAATTTCTTGGGCCAAAAGTGTTTCGCGAAGATCGCAACTTGTCTGAGGTACTGAACGTGCTCGATCTTGCCGGAGAAACGCGGTGCGTAAAATGAAAACGAAAATTAGCAGTGGCAGTAGATCGGCGGCCTCTTTTTTTTTTCTTTTTTTTTTTCTTTTGCTTGCGAGATTGACATATCAATTTTTCGTAGCACGTTTATCAGTATCAAGCACTCGAAGGGATTATCGCGATACCGGGAAAATGAGAAAAGTCCTTACAATCAGCTCGCTTTGCCTACGCACAAAACATGTACGCCCATTTTACGCTTTTTCTCTGATTAATCGCACTGGTTTGGAGTTTGATCGATGTTTAACGAGGACTTACGTGTCTGACGCTTTAATCGCACGTTCTCTGCCTCGAGTACCTCGCATTTCGATCACGTCGAGAGGCAAGTGTTTGCGCCTCGTTCGAAGACGCGCGGTGTATATCTTCGGCGCGGCTCATTCGTTACTTGGTGTACACTTTGAAGAGATATTTTGCACTTTCTTCGTATCGAACGACAATCCATATTTGACAATTAGCTACGTTTCCATTAGTCATCGGTTGTGTAATTGCCGCGTAAAATAATCTTCTGGGATTCAAAGATAGCAGAGTAGAAAATGAAAAAATTTGGAAAAAGAAACAAAATTAAAATGGAAAGTAGCGCTGTGTAGCAGTATATCGTGTTTTTCAGCTTTTATGAACTTCTCAGTTGCGACGTTTCGGCGTTAATGATAAATAAAAAATTTTCACCATTTTCCAGTATGATGTTAGCTATTTTTTGTCGTTTTACGAAGGCAGTGCAAAATTCGTGTTAAATACACAGGAACGGCGGCGTTGCTCATTTAGCTTATTAGCCCGAAGCGTCGCTTGATTTAATATTTATTCCTTCGTTATGGTCGCGTTTTTTTTATATCAGTTATTTGCGAAAATGGCCTGTAAGAGCCTCGCGCCTCTCACAAAGCGAAATTCCATGTTTTTAAATACGGAATTATTAAGTGCGCCTTTCGCGCACAGAGAGAAAGAACGAGTGAGAGAACGTCTCTCTCGAGCGATGAATTTATTTGGTACATGAGCTCGCGGTTCAATTTATTTAAATTTATTTAAACGATACAATGTCTTGCAGTCCATAAAGAGCAGCGACGCCTCAAAGGGAACGCCGCGGTAACGAATGATCGATTTTTAATCAAAGACGCCGTATTTTCCCGATTTATCGTGAAATACATCCATTGCGCGAGACGTTTATTTCAAGAGTAATATAAGCTACTTTTCTGATGAGCTAATATAATTTTTTTTTCTCCATTACGTCAACTTTCGAGAATCAATTTATTCGATATTTTTTTTCACGATAAACGTGATAAGAGAAACAAAATTTCTTTTTCCATTCATGTGTTTCGTTTGAAATGTTTCTGTCTGTCTTTAGTAATTTGATTAACGTTCAGGTTGTAACACATATACATAATATACATACACAATACAATTCGCGAAAAAAAGGGGAGGACTTTTAGCAATAAAGGGAAGAAACGTAGAGAGATAGGGAAGCAAATGACTAAAAGAACTCGGGGACGACGAACGCGCGAAATTAACGAGAGTGAGATCGGGATCGGAGGATCCAAGGATACGGAGGGATCTTATTTGCATCTGCGAGGAATTAAATGTCCGACGACTCCGGGGGACTCAAGACCTCGGGGATCTTAGAATCCAAGGATTCGAGAAGCCGAGTATCTGTAGGTTCAAGATTCCGAAGATCGAATGTCTCAAGATCCTAGGACTCGGTGATCTAGAGATCTCAGAATTTCCAAGAATTCGAGAATCCAAAGATTCAAAGACCCAAAAAAAAAAAAATAAAACCGAGGGACCCGTCCGCAGTTCTGGTCCGTGGATTCGAGGATTCGACTTGATCCTGGAATCCGAGAGACTTCCACGGAGTCGAATGCCCTACCCGAGTATCCAAGGATCCGGCGACCCTCGAAAAGCCGCTCTAGAGCCAAACCAAAAAGTAAAAATACCACAAAGCGAAAGCAGCACGGAAATGGCATAGAAGTAACAGTAACGTAATCAGAGTAACATGACGAAAAAAATCGAATAAAATAAAAACGGAAAAAATAAAAAGAGAGAGAGAGAGAGAGAGCGAGAGAAACGAGTCGCCGGCGACCGGGCGACTCGCCGCGTCGTGTCGGGCAGCCAACAGTTGAAAGTGACTTGTCTTGTGTTGATGTTGCAGGTTCAAAAGCCTGGCACATGCGGCTGACCTTTGACCGGGTGCCAGGCGGCTGCAACCTTCACAGGTGCAAGCTGTGCGGCAAGGTCGTGACGCACATCAGGAACCACTACCACGTCCACTTCCCCGGCAGGTTTGAGTGTCCTCTCTGTCGTGCCACGTACACACGTAGCGACAACCTGCGCACGCACTTTAAATTCAAACACCCCGAAGCGAGAAAGATCGATCTTAATGATTTCATGGCGGGCTCGTTGGCGCTCTCAACAAGCAATGACACCATGAACACGCTATCCTAAAGACGTCGGAAGAAAGGAAATAAAAAAGATAAATGAAATATATGTATATATTTAATATATATATTCGATATATATATATTAAATATATATTTAAATATGCATATATACATATATATTGAAACATAATATATAAATAACGCGCGCGCCCCAAAAATTATATATAAACGATGAAATATATATATATATATATACACTGAGAGCGCGGGTGGCCGTAGCCACAGGGGGGTATTCACCGCGTACGGCGAAAATATGGCCCTGAAGTTACGGCCATTGGGGGGAAAAGGGCCGATCTCTCTCGGCTTTTCTTCTTTCTCGAACACCAAATCTTTTGTAGGTTCTACGCTTAAGGGATATCGAGAATTTCTCCTGTAGGGGTCTTTTTTAACAAACGAAAATTGCAAAAATGGCAAAAAAAAATGGAACAGGAAAGATTAATATACAGCGACACGTGTACAGTTTAGTGTGCGGTGACTTTTTTGGGAGTGGGCTTGTTGTAGCTAACGTCGAAGCGCTGTGAGGGCTAAGTTCTTTCTTTTTTTTTTCCTTCCACGAGGTAGCGCAGAGGTACGCGAGCGCGAAATGTAAACGCGGATCTTGAGACCGACGCTCCGCGTCGCGAGGACCGGGAGGCCGATCATGAAATTTCATTTCGATTTATCTCGCCGGAGGAAGGGAGCTCGGTTGCGCGACGATTACAACGGCGACGCGTTGCTCTTCCTCAGACTCTTCGGAAAGTCGAACCGGTTCGACGCGACTCCCGCTGCGGAAGTGGGTCGCGCAAGAACGTCCCTCTTTTTTCGCCTCGAATCGCTTCGACATCCCGAGATTCTTGGAGAGATTCCACACGATCTTTCCGAGTCGCGAAATCGAGGTAGAGATAACGCGAGCGTCGTTTCCGATCGCGGAACCGTCGACCGATCGGTCGATCCGAGACGAGCCGTATTGCTTTAGCGCAGGTCGCTTTTTCGGCGTCTCCCTCACTCGCGCGAGGAGAAGGTTTCTCTCTGCCTTTCGCGCGGAGCCGATCGGCGATCCAACACATCGCGGGCGATCGCCACGTGTTATTCACAACGCTCGCGTGCGTCAACCTCGTGCACGGCCGCGTCCGCGTCGCGACAATGTCCAAAGACCGGGCAGCTTTATCTTTTCTTTTTCCTTTTTCTTGTGATGAGAAAAACGAGCGCTGCGCCGATTGCCGATTACTTTTTAGCGAGTACCGCGGGGAAAGTCCGCGCGATTGACGTGAAACCGTTCGCGCGGTTAGTGTGTGTGCGCGCGCGCGCGCGCGGATTTAATTACATAATATAAATACATATAAATATATATATATATATAAAATGGGAGCAAACGTGGTGCCAATTTCCTCCCGTAGATGCTGCTGCCGACCGATCGGGACGGCGAGACGGCAGCCGGAAAGAATATTAATGAATCAATTAATTAATTATAATGATATCTATTAGTTATAATGCTGAGTCGCTGGGAGTAATTCATTCGATACGCAGGGTGAGTCGTATAGTTGTTGAAGAGTTTATAGTTGGACTTCATATTAGATTGTAATCGTAATGTATTACCAACCTTCGGGAACCGGTAGCAATATTAACATACGCGTGCGCACCTACGCACGTGATTTACACGCAATTTACACACAACACATGCACACGCACGCGTGCATACACGGACTTTTACACCCTGACCTTTCACACGCGGTTACACGGAGCGCAACTCACGAAGGGTCCGCACCGCAGAAGGGACACGCATCCGCGACACACAACCACCCTCACACACTCACATATACACACGCGCATGTAACACGCAACAGCCAAAAATCGAGCGACAACGAAATCTCTGTCCTTTACGTTTCTTGAAAATTTTGATAATACGTTGTGTAGCGCGCTTTGCAGTCCTAATATGAACTTTGACTATAAAACGCACGTTATACTTGTTAATTAACACCTAAAGTCTATAATAATTAATGATTAAGCCGCACGCCGCGCTGCTGTAATGCGCGAACGCGGGGTAAATAGTGGAAATCACGAAGACATTCCACGATTCGGGACTTAAGTGCGTAGGCAACAAATAAGGTTTTACTTGTATTGGATGATTTATAGAGTACTATATTTTATACTTTATATAACCTACCACACACTAATAATCTACCATTGGTTGGAGATATAGTTACGTTAAAGATTAATTTTATTCAAGGGATGGTCACGATACTCGTATCGTCATTGCACATTGATATTTAATTGGTTGGGGTGCAATCTGTTTGTTCTTCTTTCTTCTTTGTTTGTTTTTTTTTCCTTCGTACATCATGAAATTTATGTGTAACGTATATATATATACATATTATAACCATGGTTTTACAAGGAACACGGATAAATATATGTCGCTCAAAAGCAATTGGGAGATCATTTCTTCGAATGTCGGCGTCATCTGACTGTCTTGATATCTTGAAATGGGTCCAAGATTGATCATCACGTTTGATAAATGTAATTCAAACGGCGTCTGGACGTTCGATCCATGAAACCGTGCAAAGGGATGATCTCTTAATTATATTAAGAGCGACGTCTTACATATATATTACACACACACACACACACACACACACACACACACAAGGGCAAAAAGAGAAAAGGCGCCTCGCAACGAAGGCGCGAAACACATAACAGGGATAGATAACTTTCCTTATTGAAGCGAAAGCGTAGCGACCCCCACAGCGTCCAATTTTTCAAACAGTGTGAACATTTCTCCCCCGGTTTCGCGAACAAAACGAGAATTAAATCGATTGTTGCGGAGCTGGTAACCAAAATCTGTCGGCAAAATCGAGTGTCAGATCGAAAATATCATCTGCGTTTGAACGTTATAATCGTAACGTTAATAATAAAAGGGACCCTGCCTTTGGCGATCCCTTTTTGATTTTTAAAGAAATTTTAAAGAAAATTCGTTAAGCATGCTCTTATTAAACGTAAGAATTACATTTAAACATTATTTGTTACTGATTATTATTATATAATTGCAGACAGTAATAATTGTCTATTTTACGGGGGTCGCTAAGAAAACTCAGCCCCATACATACATACACACAGAGAGAGAGAGAGAGAGAGAGAAGGGAGAAACACATACACGCGTACACGCAGAAACCCATAGCTATTCAAAGAGCCAAACCGCAATATTGTGATGAAATGATATTACCGTCGATCTTCTCTCTTTTTTTTTGCAAAAAAAGGGGCACTTTGCATAGTTAAGGCTACCGGACACGCATATACCTATAATTTAATAATATATAACCAGAATATTAATATATTATTGCAGATTATTAAGTATAAATATTAATATATTGGATAATTTATTTTATTTTGTTTTATCGTTTTACGATTTTATATATATGTTATTCACACTGTTTATATATACACAGCGCAACATTATATTGCAATACGCGACACACGCAAGGTTTATTTATTGACAGGGGCGGGTTGAATCGTGTTAAGGTGCACTTGCAGGCCTACCTCCTTGGCTGAGAAATCACACGTCGATTGACTTCTCTTCTTTCTCTCTTTGCCTTGCTTTTTTTTCGAACTCTTTGTTCCCTTTACTACTACTATCTTTGCGCGTGACGCGATTTCGAATGTCTATTATTTGTAGCCTAACGTTCCGTTGCGCCTATTGCCACAAAAGTTGATCCTCCAGCTCTGAAATTAAAAATGGACATTTGCCTGTTTATCAAGCTGTTTCATGTTGTCATTTTAATTTGTATATTATGTATATTACGCTACCCTGGTAGCGGTCTAAAAATCAAATCTGAAACTTTGGATCATTGTCGAGAGAATTCGACTATTATCGTCAGGATTAGATATCGCTGTTGGTGATCTATTGATCCTGATCGGTTAGAAACTTTAGAGATCACGCTCGCTAATCACTCTTCGCTCCGATATCAATGCGAGACTGTGCTCGGTCCTTGCGAGTAAAATAAAATTGCTATTATTAAAATCGTTACATTAAGTACGCAATTTATTTGACCATCTGCCAAGAAATCTAAGCAGAATACGCAGGTGTTTTTTATATGACTATTTTTTTATATGTTTTAAAATTTACGCAAACTACATGCGGCATCATTAAACGAATTAAAATTATGTAAATGATATGATACTTAATTTCGATTAAAAAAATCAGCACGCTATTCCTGTCGTATAATAATTTAAGAGTTGATTGCAATTTCTGCGTCAGCTCTAGAAGAGTTAATAACACGAGACGAGTCGTCTCTACTGGATATAGAGCGAGAGAGAGAGAGAGAGAGAGAGAGAGAAAAGCGAGAGAGCGTGAGGGAAAATCGAAACGCGGAAGAGCCTGGAGGAGAATAAGAGGAGAACAACTTTTACGGGCAATGCCGATTTTCTCAACAATTCCGTCCTCCGTGCGAAAACAGGGGTACTCAAAATTGATACCGTATAACGCCAGTCTATTAAAATGTAACTTTGTGCAATTATTTATATTGATCATTGAAATTAAAGATATTCCGCCAATTGTGTTTTAAATATTAAGCGTTCTTCCAATAAACGAAGAGAGGGAATTGTCGTTATCCATAAAAAAACGTTAACGTCTGTGGGCTTTCACTGAGGGATCTGCGAAACCCGTCGATATCGATCCACCAACGATCCGCTATCAGTTAACGTTCTTTAGACTCGAAGGAGCCGCTCGAACGTCTCCGGGACGCGTGGCAGAGCACCGTTTTGAGAACCTCTACGTCGAAGTGTCAGCGTGATATTTTTCCGCATGTTTCCGCGATGCTCTCGATATGTCAAACTCGGATAAGCGATGGGCGATGGGTTACGGACGGCGCGGCGCGGCGCGGCGCGGCGTGGCGCAGATTTCGGCCCGCGCACGTGACTCGCTCGCGCTCTCGCAGTCCTCGCCTCGCGTTGCATCCGCCCTGTGCACGGTGCATTGCGGGCGTCCTCCGCGGGGATGAAACGAGAGATAGGGAGAGACAGGCGCGCGAAGCGTGAGCGAGAGATGCGGCACGGCCCCGGGATCGATGCTCCATCGCGCGCGCGAAATTATAGCCCGGCCTGCAGTCGGGTCGCGGTTGTACTTAATTGGTTGACCGCGACAAAGTTTGACGGTGGAGTTTGCTTTTCATCTTTCATCCTAATATTGCGAGAGTCAACTCCGCCGCTGCCGCTATCGCCCGCGCCGCCATTAGAATGCATTCGTCGTTAGCCAGCCGGCGTTCGAGAGGAGCCCCCCCACGAGAAACTTCCGTTTTTGTCACCCGTCCGCGCCTGAGTAGACGCCGCCGAGCGAGCGGAATTACCCTGCAGCATCGGTGTATACTTGGTTATTCTTTTTATTTATTTTTTTTTTTAGACGAACGCCCGAACGTCGCCCGAGAGCTCGCGCCGCGCATGGCGCAATTACGCGGATCGATGGGGAAGTCACGCAACACGTGATATTATATTACGACGAAATTACTATGAAATTGTTATATTTTTGCTCTTTTAACGGTGCAGTTACGCGTTTAATTGCGATTGTATTTCGACGTCCCTTTAAATTATACCGCGTCGCGATTATCTGTGGACATAATCTTTTTTTTTTCCTCGCTAAATCGGACTTTCTATGAAAATGATTGTGCGGATAAAGTAATTATGCGTGACGAATCATTCTCTGTCATTAATTGTCACAAGGTCGGCCGTCAATCTGCAAGTATTATATCTGTAAAATACGCATTAATTAATTCAATAATGTCAAAATCAACACACGCTTTTCCACCGTGCGATATTTACATAAACAACAGCGATGTATTTATACGGTTGCGCGATTATTATTCAACAGCGTTCGTAGACGCGTGACTTTTCGCTCGCGCTGCATTTACGCGCGTTGGACGTTCGTCGGCCACCACTGTCAATTTCCGGAATTGTCCATACACAAACTGTCAAATGGCCACGGCCGTTACAAAGCATCCGACAGCCGTCGCCCATACGCGGCCGATTTACACGTGTAAACGTACAAGTTTCACGGATACGCGTGTCGTATCGCGCGACGTGACGGAACGGAGGCGATATGCGAATACATATTTTCTCGGTGTAAAAAATGAATCCCCGCTAAAGATTCTGACGCAGTCATTTCCGCGAAAGTTCAATTAAAAAATCCGGGAAGATCACAAATCTGCCGACTTGATTCGCTCCCTCATCTTTTGCTCGATAATTCTTTAAACCTCGGATTTCCGTGGCGGAAGCCTCGGCTTCTCGCGATCCTTTTTAATCTTTAGGTGTTAAAATTTCCTTCGGACACCAAAGTTTTCGAATTTCAAATTAAGTAACTGTAAATCTTGAATCCCACGAATTTACATGCCCACGGATTTTTCGCGGATTTTAATTGGACACCTCGAGCTGCCGTATTTCGCGTTTTAATATGAGGTTTTGCGGCCGGAAATCTGACGCGTGTTTTCGCGCCTAGTATCGATCGCCTGACGCTCACGACGATTGGGAGTGCTCGCCGATTGCGTGCATACATGCGGAGTATGATGTTTGGCATGCTACGTATTTCGAACATTCACGGATAAATAGCTGTGTAGATCGAGCTGCGTTGGTCGAGCCAAGTAGTTGGAGCGCGATTCTATCGGAGAGCATCGTGAAATCATGTGAACCAATGTCTTTCCGAACTTTTCTAGATCGGACTTTCCTGGAATTCCAGACATCGTATGGCTATCGTAATAATAATCTTTATTATTACTGGTCGAATCTCTCTTAAAATTTTAGACGATTGTTTTCTTCTCGGAGAACTCGCGGAAGTTGTGTTATATTGCAAACTAAGAGTGTGGAAAGAAAAGGATGGAAATTTCTTTTAAAAAATTTCACTTATGAATACAATACAAGGACGATGTTACAATCATGAAATAGAAAATATCTATTATATTATTATAAAATGCGACAAGTGTAATTAGTATATACATTGATTTTTCAATTTTAACAAGTTTTATTTGTTTTATCAGAGTCGAATACATTTTAAATATATTTTTCAGAATTTTTCAAGCTGAATAACTGCATTGATGTCTATTTTTTTACCATTTTTGTTTCTACTCTTCGAGTTTATTATAATATATTGTGAATAAGAGATAGAGAGTGGGAGGAAAATCCGATTCAGAAAACACTGGTATGAGAACGCGAATACGCAAAGTCGTGAAAACAAACCGCGAATGCAGCCGCCATCGATTCGGAGACGTAATCGGGCGCGGATTCCGTCCGCACGTCAAAAACCAGACGAACGAACTTGCCGCCATCCGCGTCGCCGCCCCTATGCAGGTGCGAAAAGGGGGAGACTTTTATGTCGCAGTTTTTCCTTACGATCGTCGCGCTCTCGCGATTCCTCGCCCTTTCCCCCATGCACGTTGCGTTATCGCGCGGCTGTTCTCGGCGCGGACTAATTTATTCACGGCGCTTTATATCCGGCGTCCGCTATGCCGACTCACGATTTATTTTATGATTCAACTCTCCCTCTCCCGCCCGCTTTTTCATCCGCACCGTGCTCCGGATCCTCTTTCGCGACTTTGCATTTTGTCACGCGAAATTTGAATATATGACGCGGACGCGCGGCGGGCCCGGCCAAATTTTTAAAAACCGGGCCGGAGAAATTTAAGACGGGGGGGATCGCTGCGCGAGCTTTTCGCGTGAAACAGTAATAATTCAGCCTGCGATATGTCATTAACGAATCAAAGTTCTTCCAAATTGGACGTAAGTTCTCGGAATGCCGAGTGAAGCCTTCGAAGAAGGCCGGAAGTAACGCGAAAATGTTAAATTTTAAATTTCCACGCGTCACTCTTGACGCGATTCCTCACGGTTTTTGCATCGGCGAACGCGCGTGCGACGGCGATCGCTCGAAAGGGCCATTAGAAAATTAAAACGCTTGACACACGCAAAAAGTGAAACTCGCCAGCCAAGGTACAGCGATACTGCGTGAAAGTCGACGGGAAGCTACACGACGCGTCGCTGCAGGCCGCGAGCGCGCGGCAACAATAGAAGCTGCAGAAGTGCTGTCAGAGCGTCGACGTTTCGCGAATAAAACGAATCCCCCCGATAAAAAGCTAACTCCGAAGCACGCGATCCAATATAAACGACCCGTCAAATCTTTCGTCCAAGTGTTACGAGCCAAATAAATCACCGTGAAACGTCGTCGCGACGAAAAAATCGAGAACTCGTTACGAGCGTGGAATAATGTAAACGGACGGTGGGGGGTGGGGGGGGGGAGAAAAAAATTCTCGACGTCACGAGATAGATTGTAATTCCGTGCTGGACACGCTAGATTAAAATGTATTTCCATCCTTTTGGTTACTCGCTTAAAAAAAAAAATGACAGACGTCTGTAGGATCCTCGCGTTCCGAATTGTTTATCGTTTTGTGACGGGTATCGCAAAATTCGAGGGTGTCCGGCGAGAAAAGGTCGCGATATAATCTCCGTTAATAAATAACTGTCCGTCGGAATACGTCCGCGTCGCCGCCCCGCTATTCGACGCGACGAGACGAGACGTCCTATTTCGTTTTCGTGCCGTGGCCTCCCGCTCGCCGCGCGGCGCGGTATCGACATGTGATTCTTGAAAGGAGGGTCCCGGGGAAAAGCCCGTCGCGACGATAACGGCGTTATGGAAGCGCGAGGCAATAACCTTTGGCGGAAAGTTTATTTTTCTGGGAGTGGCTTGACGCGCGCGCGCGCGCGCGCGAGAAAACGAGCACACAAGACGGATTTCTATAAGGGTCTTCTTTTTCTAAATCCCCGTGACTTTTGTACGCCCGCTCGCGGAATTCCCTTTTTATATCCGCGGAACTATACCCGCGCCGAAACTTGGCGCTCTTTTCGTTTTTCCACGGGGCGGAGCAGCGGAACGGACGAAATCACGAGAGTGGAACTTGTACACAGGGGTACCCCCGAGAAGCGGCATATATATATCACTGGCACGGGAGCGTTTCTTGGCAATATCTCTCGTCATCCGGGGAGTAATCTTAAGGACCTAAGAATCTAACGCAGAAAAATTATTAGATACGGTAAATACTTAAATGTTCAGCATCTGCATCTGGGTGTCAAGTTCTATGAATGTACGTGTTTCCGTAAATGCAGTGTGTTAAAGAACTCGGAAGAATTTCAACCCTCTAGATGTGCGAAACTCTCGTTGCAATTAATCCGTAGGATAAATCGTAGTTTAAGGGGACACGATCGAACGTAAGTGGTTTTCGCGGAGAGAGAAAATCACGTGTTAGTGATTTATATATCTGTCAGAGCGCCCGAATACACTTGACACGGCGTGTAAAAGCTCGCCAATGTACACACACGTCCGATTGCACACGTGCATCTTGCGGGGACAAGCTGAAACACACCGGCACACACGAACGGGATGGGAGCACACGTCGGGGACGGGGGAGGGGGG
>VBVQ01001764.1:0-28098 GCA_011636635.1 Tetramorium simillimum
CTCCCGCCTTGCCCGCTTCCCTCTCAATCACCATCTGCTTCTCCGCCTCCACCTGGCGCGGCCCGACCGATCAAACCAGTGGCACTGCAGACACAATAAAAACGGGAAAAAAAGCGGCGGCCGCGCACACATTTCGCGCAGTCACTCTTTCTCTCTCTCTCTCTCTCTCTCTCTCTCTCTCTTTTTTCTCTCTTTCTCTCCCTCGCGGGAGCAAGGGATGACGAGCTACCGGACGCTTTTGAGAAGTTATTCATGAAGCGCCCAACGAGATTCCTCGAGCGTCGCGTATTCCCCCCCCCCTTCCCCCTCTAGACGCGGCGACGTTCGACGCCCTCGATAAAAAAATATGGAGGCGTACAATTTTACGAACGTTAAACGTTTCGTTTGTTCGACAAATCTCGAAATCGCTCGACAATTCCCCCGGCTGTCGTCGTTATCTCGATAACGAGTGGAAAGCGGACGCGTCTACGGATACGCCGGGGCGAAATCGCGATCGGCCGATCTTTTGTTTTTCCGAGTGAAAGGTGGAGCACGCGCCAAACAAGGGACCGAGCGAGCCGAGCGGGTATTGACCATCCGATATCGATATTTCGCGACGCTTTATCGCGGACGTGCTCGTTAAACCGATAAATGAATAATGAGCGTACTGTATATGGGATGGATATGGAGAGACAACCGGGGGAGACAAGCGCCGGGGCGGGAGGGGAGGGCTGGAGGGAGCGAGCGAGGGGGAGCGAACCAGCGAATCGAACAAAACAACGAAATCGAATCACTCGTGGTGGCCGCCCATACTTTTCATGCGTGAATTTTCCGACTGCCCCGACACGTACGTGCAGCTGCGGAATCGCCGGTAATAGCGTTAGTAAAATCGAGAGTAATGCCTGAAAGCGTTTACAATACGCATCGCTTCCTGCAAATAAAAACGTGGGGAGCGCGCGCGACCGCGTGGTCATTGGCCGACGATGTACGACGAAACGGGTCAAAATCAAACTACACCCATCGTGACGTAACATTCCCTCGCCCGTCGCCGGCGCCGAGAAACGTCAAGAAAAGTGACATTTACAGTAAAGATATCCACCGCGATAGCCGTACGTGTCTAACCGCTTTCGCAAGCGCTCCTGACGTCGATCCAGAAATCGACAACTACTACGTATCTATAATATCCGAGAATTAAATGAGCCACCGTATTGAAATGAGTACCAATTACCTTATTAATTCACGGCCGATTATATACGGCCGATCGAAGAACTGTTCGGTCAACGTAGGCGTTTATATGGCCGCGCGATATATCCATAAACTATCCGGCAAGCGTGATTCCGGCTGACAATGATTATCGTACAGGTGTAACAGGAAAACGTAACAGCTCGGTTGCGGTCAGAGACGGCTGACGATGATGACAGTAATTGCCGAGAATTAGCGACGTTAATAACCTCCAGGTAGAAGGGAGGGCGAGTGGGGAGCAGAGAGAGAAAGAGAGAGAGAGAGAGAGAGAGAGAGGGAGAGAGGAGAGAACGGACGACGCGTTTGATGCGTGGACACTTGCCGAACCGGTCGTCGTCGACGTTAATGTAACACCCGATAATTCCCGAGCGCCCGCGATATTTTGCTCTTTCGCATC
Organism: Tetramorium simillimum; assembly: GCA_011636635.1. NCBI lineage: Eukaryota > Metazoa > Arthropoda > Insecta > Hymenoptera > Formicidae > Tetramorium > Tetramorium simillimum. Next base: position 1,619 of record VBVQ01001764.1, read on the forward strand.
GCCGGATCCGTTATTCATTCTCGTCCCCCGCGCTTTTTCTCGTTTTATTTCCATCGGCGCGCTCGCGCGAACGGCGCGACAACGCCCGGCCTCGTCATAAACGCGCGCGGGGTTGGCTATTAATCGCGGATACCGCGTGGCAGGAGCGAGCGTGTCGACGAGGCGGCATGGCATTTCGATTTTATAAATATGAGATACCGGATACGCGCGCGCGCGCGCGCGCGGGAATCGTGTACACCGCGCGCGTGTACGGGCGTGTAAATCGTGCGCGATAATGCCCGGCCCGATAATAATAAATCCCCACCGTCCGGGCTACCAGAAGCGATAAATCGTAACCGAATTAAAAGTGACAGCAGATAATAATCGTCATTCCGATCCAGAAAAGTACCGCGAGACCGTCACGTCGTATTTCAGAGTGCCGCCTCGAGTGCTTATCTCGAGGATATCGGGGGCATAAAACGGCGGATACGACACGATCGTATTGCGATTTCCTATCGGAATTTATATTCCATCGCTCCGATACCACATTTCACACGGTACGTATCTCGCGGCCTGTTCCTCCACGTAGCGCACGAATGTCCTCGTAGAGGAAGTCTTGAAAGAGTTATGCTCTTCATTCAACCTTAATACGTAACTTTTCTACGAGACTTACAAGCGGAAATCCACGTTTCGATCATACAGAAAAATCGCCGTTCGGTCTCTCAGAATAGAATCCTCTCTTCTGCTTTTCCATTTGCGCATTCTTTTACATATCGATATTTTCTCTTTTCCTACTTAACGATATTTTTCGAGATTATACTCTCACCCAATTTTTAAACAAATGACACAATATGCAAGTTTGCTGAATTAATAATTCAAGCAAATACTTAATTATTCGCGTAATTGCCGATCGATCTCTCCAGGCACGTCACGTCTAAAATGCTTGCAAACGCGTCAACACCATTACTCGGTTGAATACCTGCTCCGGAAAAGAGATAAGCAAGCTACTACCTGACTTGCGTCGCTACTGGCTTCGTGGAGACCTGCCGTAAGGCTGACGCGAGGTCTTATTCATGATTTGAGGGACGCATCCTACCGGAAAAAGAAGAGGAGACGGAAAGAATAGACGGGACACAAAGCGGACGGGGGCGGAGGCGGGGTGAAGGAAATAACGGGCTCAGCTGCTAAATATTCAATAAACGTGGGCATTACTCGTCGCTGCACGCCCACGCCCAAGATAGATTATGGAGAGGCGTCGATGAGGGGCGAGAATATCGAAGTAGGCGAAGAAAGAGGGATCGCCATTTATTCTACGGAATTCGTGATCGAGATTCTTGTTCGGTAGCGTGTACAGAATGCCTCCTCTCTAGGACACTCGAGAGCTACGTCGTCGATATCGCTGGCTTGTCGATAATCCGACGAATTCACTTGTACGTCTCGGTTTCAAAACGAGATATTTCTCAGACCTTTTGCGAGCGTCGAATCGAAAATCCATTCCGCGGCGAACAACGACAGAAATATGCGATTCCCCCGACGGGATTTCTATATAAGATTGCGCCGAGCCTGCCCGGGGGGCGTTTGACTTCGATCAGACACGTCCTATAATTAAGAGATGGAGTCTCGTTACCGATCGATTAACGCGTTCCTCCTCTTCTCTCTCACGTCGGCCCTAAATTATTCGACTCGCAGGCACCACCTTTCTCTCGTCGTAAAAAGAAAGACCGCTTCTTCGAAAGAAGATGAATCCAACCAACGCTTCACGATGGTTGCCGTCAATGGATGCACGTGCGAGAAAAATAAAAAATTCAAATAGTCCGTGCGATGAATATGGATGCGATGCAAAAGGAGGTTGATTACGAAATCTTTGTAATGGAGATTTCCGAAATGGATCTCTGTTCAAAAATAATACATAGACGTTTGACGATGCTGCACGAGGGAAAAAAAAAAGAGTATGAGTATCATTTGATTTGTACGCGCAACGCGGAAAGAGGTAAAAAGCTCCACGATTCGCCCCCGAGTGCTTTCTGAAAGCACGGTAATCTCGGTAGTTCTTAATAAAAGTCTGAAAGTCGAGTTAGGTTGCTTTTTTCATTGCGCAAGGTTTTTGCGCAAGCGGCAACGCGGGAACCCCGGCCGCGCTGCTATTTGCATGTTATTACCTTGTTTACATATTTATTCAATAGCTAAGATCCCGGAGGGTCGCAAACACCCCGTAATCGGGGCTTTCTCCTCGTGTTCGGCCCTTTAATTTTGGATTAAAGCCCAAAGCTGCGCGCAACGTGCCAACTGAGCGATTAATAAATCACCGCCGACTGACGTCGCGTATCGATCATGACGGTATCGTTCTTTACCGCATTTTCAAGATACTTTAAATAATATAAGCAGAGAAATTGAATCTCTTACCTGTTTGTGCATCTCCACGTTAAGCCCGTACGACATCTCGTAATACTGGAAAAGTAAATAAAATAGAGAGATTAGAACGTAATCATATAAATTATGATGTTAGTACGGAATTAGTAGAAGCGTAGTGTTGCATAGCTACATCGTTATATGCGTTTCGTTAACGAAGCCATGTCGACGTTAAGCGTAAGGTGATGCGTGCGTGAACTAGCAGCGTAACGCCGACTTTCTCATGCAAAAGCTGAACTTTGCCGGAAGGTTGCTCACACGAAATCCAATTTTCGTATTTACGTTACGGCTTTGTCATTTTATCCTACCCCGAAGACGTTACCGCGTAAAATTCCCGTTTATTCTCCCTAAGAAAATTCGATTAAATTTGCGCTACGAATGCAATGCCGCATACATACATACGTGATCAGCGAGCTAGCGCACGCTAGTAGTGAAAAGTGAACATTGATTTTATCATCCGTTGCGACGACAGAAAGATTCGTCGTAGTGCTCAGCCTGTTATTTTTATACATAACGATCCGAGCAGAAATAATTGAAATTGGCGTATAAATATCACATCGAATAAAACGCAAAGCCACTCCGTGGGATTAATCGAATTATCGAGTTTCGCAAACCAAGATGCTGCTTGAATCCGTAATGATGGCTGTACGAGGGAAGAGCACCTCGCGGAGAGATCCTTAAGGGCCTGCTTCGCGATTGCAGGGTTGAGATTATATCGATCAAATGAGATTACGAGATTACGAAAAGCGGACCAAATTGAGCCGTAATGCGAGACCGCAGTCAGTCGGTAAGAGGGATAAGCGCGTCGAGAAAATGAGAAAAACGAAGACGAGGATGAGAAAGGAGCGCGCGGCGGGCCCTCTCTTCCCCCCCCTCCCCCCTCCCCCTCGAGAGGGAGAAAAGGCTTGTACGTGCGCGCGCGCGCCCGCGCACGTGCACGTGTGCGTATGCGTGTCGACCAAAGACCGGTTTCTCGTAACATCGTTTCTACATCGTGTGTACAAGACTCAGCCGGGGCTGGCTTTAACTAATTCGCTTACCGAACAGCGGTTCTCATTTCGCACGCATGAGATTTCTGATCGTAAAGATTCGCAACGAACGAACGCTTACATATTTAAACGTGAAACGTTACCGTGGTAGTGGTTTCATGCGTTTCCGCTCCTCAGGAGCGTGTATTCTGAGAGCGACGCAATATCAACACGCGCGCGCGCGCGCGCGCGCGCGGGGAGGGTGAGCGCGTAGCGATCGCCAAGGAGGAAAAGAGAGAAAATCCGGCAGTTCGCGATTTTAACGAGCGTCTTGAATATAGTCGCCGCATTATTCCCCGGCGGAATCAACGACCGTTGTGAAACGGACTTTATTGCCCGGTGGTCGTAAAGAGCGTACTAAACCGCGTTTTAATATATCGGTGCGGCTACGACAGTCGGTTTAGAGTTTTTCTCGCGTTTCATGAGGGGAACACGTAACGTAATAAATGCGATAGATGCCGGGAGAGACGCGGCCGAAGGAGACAGTCTCGCGCTTTCGCGGACGCAATGTTCTCGACGTTACGATTTTAACGACACTGGTAATATTTATTTCGCAATGCGGTAGAATTATCGTTAATACTTCAAACGCGGGCAAATTCGTCTGGATGAATATTTTACGAACCTGCTTCGGACAGGCCGCGATTAATTAAACCCGTTTGTTTTAATAATTCGATATTCATTCGGCGCGGTTTATCTTCGAAATTACGATTATTTTGTAAATTGCGAACGCTACAATGTATATATAGAAAATATAAATGTAGAAATTTGGCCCCGCGCACGCTCCGCTTTTAAATATAAATTAATCCGCCCATATTTTTATTACATTCGCGCTCGCGAGCATTATCAATAAATCGCGAAATGTATATTTCAATCGGCTCTGTTCTTGCGAAAATAATAATTTCGCTGAAAGCTCGCAGCTTATGTTAGCGTGTAGTGAAATTTAATTATGTTTAAATACATCAACTTTATTAAAACGTCGAGAACAAAATAAAAGAAAACCGATTAAAAATTTACCAATGATGTACTCTATTTTTTATCATCGAGTTTTCCTACCATCAGAGAAGTAATTATCGTTTTTTTTATTTTGTGTGTAAAATGTAGCTTGGCGAAAGATTTCTCTCTTCCTCCTGCATTTTGACGGATTTACGGATAGAAAGAGAAAGATTGTAATAAGAAACTACACGGAGATCGGTCTCGCCGCCGGAGATCGTCCGAACGAAGCAATTGGTTTTTAATTAATAGACTCCACTGAGGGCAGGGAAACCCTCGGAGACGGGAGATCAGGATCTTAATTATCACGAGACTGGAAACGCCACTCTCGTGGTCGAGATGTCTAATACGAGTGAAGGAACACTGTGAATAGCGACAATCGATTACGATAATGGAGTAAAGCTACGTAAACTCGATACAGCGTGATTACGAATATTTCATCGTATCGATATTTATTTTACACGCGTTGCATTTTTTTATGTCAAAAATTGAGAGAAAAATATACTTTAGTGCTTTCCGACGACAGACCTTTTTTCTTGAAGTCGAGAATAAATCGTGCCTCTATATGTTCATATAATATTCTCTTCTACTCGAAAAACAGTCGGAAAAAGATCTGGGTTGAGTTATTAGCTGAAAACTTAGTCCGTGGATAGCCGTCTCTAATCGTGACCGATCGAATCGCGAAAACGACTCTGAGATGGCGCAATCTCTTTTCAATTCACAAGCAGCGAAATGATATCGATCACGATCGGTATCTACCCCACGAACGTGCTTGGCTCGTCCCCTCTCGCATAGAGAGAGAGAGAGAGAGAGAAAGCACTCATCGTGCTTTTCATCGTCTACCAATGAAAATCGTTCCCGACTGTACTCTTTGGACGATGACGATGTCTCTGATCGTGTACGATTTGCAAATTTCGTCCTCGATGCAACCTCGTTACTCTGCGGTCGAATCGGCTTAATCAAGAACATGCCACAGCCTACGTGTACGATTGCAATAGTTTGTGTGTTTACGTTCGTGTATTCGTGTACATACTGCGAAATGATTCAGCAAATCGAACCTCGACGTATATGAGAATTAATTCTCTCGCATTCTATTATCTCTAAGCTCTCTCTTTCTCTCTCTCTCTCTTTTCTCTCTATTTTCGTATTTAATGGAAACGTTAGAATCTCACTTACCCGGCGCAATTAGCGTGCGAATCGCGAGCGGAAACACGAAACGGAGGACGTACTCACGCCAAATGTATCGGGTGGCATTGCGAGCGCGACGAAGTGCTTCGCGGCCGGTCTCCCGCCATGTTCGTGGTTCGCGCGCTCGTAAAAGTTCACGAGCTCGACAATTACATGAAAGAGTCGTAAAGGCGTAACGCCCCGTGGCCGGGACGACTACACCCGTGGTATAACGATGTCGTACCGGGCATCCTACGGCTCGCACGAACACGACCGTATACGCGATGGCCTCCATCGATAACAAGTCCCGAGAGAGTCTACGCCGGCTGACTGCCAGTAAACGCTGCCTCGCGATGTCACGTGGAAAATTCGAGGGAGACCAGATACTGGGCTTTATACGTACACCCGTCAATGTGTACGAGATATCCCGGTTACTGTATTCGCGCTAGATGGAACGCAGTATCCGGGAGGAAGAAGGAGGGGGGGGGAGCGGGAGGAGAGAGAACGCCGTCGTAATTCAGCGGAAAGGACGGCGTTGTCCGCTGCAGGAAAGCAAACTGCAGCGATTACCGTAACAAGACCGTGACGTGACAACATGATACTTTATTCGGTGCTCGGCAATTCATCGGCGATGAGGGCGACAAAGCATCCGCGCGCTACGATTGCACCCGCAGGAATCAATGACTCGCTCGATGCGAAACTCGGAAACGTGTTTAGCCGACAGACGCGAGTACCTGTTGCTAACGCCGACCTGAACCCGATACTACGATAAATTCTTGTTACGTCGGTAATCAATCATCAATGATAAAACGGCGCGATAGGACGATAGCGCAATAAATATGCTTTCGTGCTCGCCGATCGAAATTTGATTAAGTGCATTCCGTGGTTTCGCTATGTTTCGCGCCGACGTTCGTTACCGCGCAACTGGCAGAACAATAAGCGCCCCCGCGCCACACATCGAAACGAAAGTGGAATAAAGTATGATATGTACATTTAAACCTGTCATACGCGTGAGTCGCAGGCCGATCGATCGATCGATATGTACTGCCCGGAACAAAGGATACGGCGCGCGGAGCACCAAGATCGATCGATCGAGGGAGAGAGAGAGAGAGAGAGCGCATACCTGAACGCGAGATAAGCGCGCACTCGTACGACGTACACGCTATGTACGTGAGACGATCGCGCGATTAATCTTCGTGCCGGCGTGAATCGGCGGAAGTGCCACGTCCACGCGAGAGCGAGCAACGCGCATTTTATATGAAGTTATTTGCATCGACCGTGCGGCCGGGCGCGGACTGCGGCCTATAAATTATCGCCGGCCTATAATGCATGCTTCGCGAACTTTGGGCAACGAACTGCGAGACCGCAAACTTACGCCGTGCGAATCGCTCGCGCGCGCGCGCGCGCGCATGCGGCTCTATTCGTGCCATCAAGATTTCTCGAATAAACTTCCAGTCGGTTTAGCCACAACCAGAATATCTTGGCGGCTAAAGTTGCAGAGCTAGAAAGTGTCTGGGGTGCCTTAATCTAAAAAAGATTTAAATCTATGCCCTCTCTCCGAGCGCTAAGCGGCATAGCCTGAAAATTATCGCGTTATACGCGAAGACACTATCAAGATAGATAGCTGGAAGGAATGCAGATCCCACCGAGACGTCGAGTACAACTGGCGTAAAATTAAAACCGGTACTCTCGGCGACCTTCGACCTCCCACGAAGAAAGCGGTGCGCGCACCTCTTTACGCTTCACGCGGCTTAATGAAGATGCATACACGCGGTCGACGGTGTATCGCGATAACGAAGATCTACGGGCGAAAGTAAGCCGAGACTCTCGCGGCGTCTACATGTACTCTCACGGGACAAAGCCGAAAAACAAAACTAGAAGTGGAGCCGCGTTCGGCCGGAGAAGCACACAGCGCGGCACGTGTACGACGTGGCCCTAAATTATTCCGCCATCCTCTTGTGCCGCGAGACAAATATTTTTTTTTATCGCAAATCTGACGTCTAGAGAGGTGCGTTTCAATTTTCTAGCGCGTAATTTAAGTATCATTAAACAAATAAGTACGTGAGAAAAACGTGGTGTATTTTCAATGTATTTCAACCTCGATATATTTCAGCATTGCATCGTAGCGCAAATTTGACGAGTGTGCCACGATGTGGAGTGTTCCCTACAGTCTGCGACAGTTCAGTCGAGAGCGAGCGCAAAAATAAACTTCGCGAGAGAGGACTCGTCTCTGAACGCGAAATGAGAAAAGCGCGTCGCGTCGTTTGACCCTTTTACGTTTAATACGATCGCTATCGATAGGTTCTGCGATAGGTTTCGTAAGCTTGTGTGAACTCACCATGACGTAGTGGCGCTGCATCTCCGTCTTCTCCTGGGCGAGTTTCTCCAGCTCCAACTTAATACTGGACAGAACAAGCAGGAAATCGCACGTGTAAGCTAAACATTAGTAAGTGCAGGCGACATTCAAAAGCTGTGGGGGCAAAATAAAGAATAGGGGGGGGCTTTCTCTTTCGCATCTGACCGGGGAGAGGTCTCGTGGCGCGTTTCGGCTAACAATGAAGAATAATAACGCCGGCAAATGAGATTATCGAGTCATCAACGAGTCGAGGGTCTTTGACTTGGGCTCCGTGGCGAACGAGGGTTGCGATATCATGTTCGAAAACGCGTCGTTCGATCGTGTAACGATTCGTTAATCTGTCCCGGATTTTTCCGCACGTGTTTTTTTTTTAACCTTCCGAACCGGTTCGTTTCTATCACGCCCCCAAATTGAGGGATATTGCGGAGGGGTGGTGCACAGCCAAGCCATTAAAAACACACAATTAGTGCAGCCGCAACAAACATTGATAATAATTGTTATATACTGGCCATCGTACGTGTTTATGTGTGTGTGTACATGTGTGTTACGTTGTGTGTGAATTTCGTGTTTACCAAGTGGACCGTGGAGAATATTGGAAGCGTCGCGATTGCGAGCGAATAATTCATAAAAACGCATTCGTGGAATTTACATCGCGTTCAATTAACAAGGAAATCGTATGCAAATACAAACAATCGCAAACGCGTTAGGTAGGTACTACTCGCCGTTAAATATTAAACAGCAAACTGTTCATCATCGAGAACGATAATTAATTATTTTGTGAAAAAAAAAAAAATTTATGTAATAGTCAGAAAATGTGTTTTCGAGCACTTTGCCACGCGTTCAAAAAGAAAGTTAATACGAAATCAATACGAGAGAATCGGCGCGGCACTGCGCAGGTTCATTAAGAGTTAATCCTCGTCGCGTCGCGCTTTTCCCCGACGTGTTAAAGCGCATATTAATATTCACTTGGTCGGCCACCATGTTACCCGACAGCGACATCAGAGCGGGACAAAGGCCCCGTCCGCGGTGGCGATAACTTTTTTAACGACGACAAGCCCGCGCCGTATTTTTGTTTAGCGCGGCGCCCCGGGGGCGCAGGAAAATAATCTTGCGGTGGCGGCGGTCGACAAAACCGCTTGTACCGCGGCAAATGAATGCGTTCGTATGTGCCTGTAACGCTCGAGTGCATCGCGCCCGCCGCCGTTGCTGTTGCTGCTGCTGCTGGCTGCTGTTGCCGCTGCCGTTGCTCCCATGACTGTATACCTACGATAACGAGTACGCGGGGTGCGCGTCGTGTTTCTCTCTCGCGCGTTTCCTCTATCTCTCTCTTTCTGTGATTCGTGTTTCTCCCCATGTTCCCGGTATTTTCGGCGCGCGACCGCCAATGCTCGGGGTCGCGACGATAATTTCCCCGAGATTTTTTTTTCTCTCCCTCTCTTTCCGCCGTCCTACCCAACTTCTCTGGAATTATACCTCTGACATTACTTTGAAGATCCGTACCATTCTCCTTTTAATTGCACTCTCACGTACAATAAAAGCGTTACAGCCGTACAGCGCTGCTGCGCATATCGAAAATTCATTTCAGTAAAATCAAATCGGTTTTTTTTAATAATTTCCCTCCCTTTTAGAATCTTTGTAATTTCGCGAGAATTGAAACAGCTCGACCGCGACCGAGCGATATCTCTCGAATTCGAGCGCGACGAAAACGAATGCATTTTAATCTGGGAACAACGGCAGGATGATTCGTATGGCTTTGCGTGTATGTGTGTAAGTGCATGTGTGAGTAACGCGCTGCCTCTTTCTACGTTTTTTTTTTTATCCCTTTTCCCGGCTTACCATCACGTAATGCCTCTGTATCTCTATTTTTTCACTGGCCAGTTTCTCGCACTCCAATTTAAGGCTGTGTAAGAAGAACAAGAACAGAGCATTAATATCCACCAGCCCTCGAAATCGTCGGAGCCATTGTCCCTCCGCTCGTCGTTCTTCGTCGCGACATTAAGTTAAAAACGCGCCGCATAACGCACGCCATATATCGCGAACGAGAGGAAAAATAAAAAGGAACGGTACAACTGTAAAAGCTTCGACGATAACGAACGGAGTAAAGACGGTTTATATCGATTTCGCCATCGAGTTCAGCACGGAAACGCAATAATAAAGTCCAAGTTTCCCCGAGCAACTAAATTTTCTTTCTCTCTTTTTGTTTTTCAAGAGGGGAAATCCAGAAGTCTCGTAACGGGATGCGAGGCGATTTAATTCGATTCGAGGAAATGATAGAATGCAATGTGGTAATTCCGACGCGGCGTTTAATATTCGTGAAAGGCGAATCACGCTATATGTTACGCGGCGTAATCTCACCTATAAGGCGATAAATTAGCACGGTATTAACGATCACGCTCGCGCGAGCGGCAACTCTCGTTACGCAAACGGCAATACTCGTACGGTCAGAAAGTCGATTAATTATTTCAGATTGACGCCGTGCCAACGATTTACGGGACGATTTATCGGGAATCACGTTGCGCGCTTGAATGCGCGCGCCTACTAACACGTGGCCGAGATAGCACTCCGTTTCATGCGGCTGGATGCATTTTTGCTTTTCTCTGATTAATATCTCGATCCGCCAAAATGAATGTTGTTTCTAAACGCGAGATAGAATTTATTCGCTCGAACGTGTCCGGTGTCGTCGCGTCGTTATTGTAATTATTTTTCTTTTGTTATCAGCACTTTGAACATTTAACTTTCTAACTTTCGTGAAAAGAGGGAAGAAGAGGAGAAGGACGATATGGATCTGTTTCTATAATTCCGGAACGCGAACTTGAAAATTAATTTACCATATCGCTGAATAAGGATCTAAATCCAAGAATCGAAGAAATTGATCGAGCGCTAACGAGATCTTCGCTTCCGAACCTGCCAAAAAAGCGCGATGCGCGATCTCTGAGGAAATCTTTTCCTGCGATCGTAGACACGTGCACGTGCATGCATCACACACAGGCGCGCTATCCAAATGAGGTCTCTTCACTCCTTCTCCAGATCGTGCCCATACTTCGGTGAGCACAGCTTCCGGTCGAATAAACAATTATCTGCCTATGTCCGTACATCAGTTTATGCGTTTCGCGTGCGCGCCCACGTGGTATTTGCACGAGCGCTTAATAGATACGGCCCTGTGGTGTCCACGGACGCGAATGTTTACTCCGTTCGACAAACTAATGACCGCTCAATGGAGTTTACATCGCGCTCAACTATCCGCGAGAAAATATGTATTTTCGCCGAGGAAATGGGAGACCGATGACTTTTCTAAAAAAAAAAGACCGCCAATGAGATCGCGTAAAAGCTTTGGGACAAGTTGTATCAATATCGACTTTTATAAAGGTATTTACTATTACTTTAGTAATCAGAATAAAAAAATACATGTCGTTAATATAGAGAAAAAAAATTTTATAAATATTAATAACGGTGACGTCAGGCAACGAAGACGTACGTTTATGGCCGCGTGATTAATACAAATTGCCAGCATTGTTGGAAACAATACTGGCAACAAAATTGGTAACAAATTGGCCATGTCTTTATCCATATTGAATAAATTCCATACATCTCCGATTGACTGCAATCAACAAGGACAAGTTTGTAAATTCGAAAAAAAGAAAGATACCTGTGGTATTGGGCTTGCAAAAAGTTGAACTCCTCCTTTATACGATCGCAGGACTCGCCGACCGAAAATTTGAACGGCTGCCCAGGCTGCGGTGGACCCTGCAACACAAAAACGCCATTAAATGTATCAATGTGTCTCAATCCCTTAACACCATTAAAGCCCATAAGACCCTGAGATTTATTCGAGAGACTCGCAGGTAACTTGAAATCGATATACAGATTCGAACAAAAAAGTTGCAACTTAAATATACACTCCGCAACAGGAAACCCGTGCCACGTTGTATTAATTATTGTTTTTCTTGATTTTAACATACAGTGATGGACAAAATAAATCATACACCTTTCAACAAATTGAATTTGTTAGCGAAATTATTTTTTAAACAAGTAAATATTATGATTAAATATTATAATACTATATTATAAAATAAATCTAAATTGGTACATACGGAAAAATCAAAGTATTACAAAGTAAAAATAAGGAAATATTAAATAATAAAAATTGTGCTCAATCTTTTTTCTGAAAAATTTATTTCTTAATAGTGTTATATTTTGTCCTGGACAAAATAAATCACACACTTTTAGAAATTAAAGATAATAAACAAAATTAATTCTAATAATACTTGGTGTCTTTAATACGGCTTCCAGCCAGCGAGGCATGCTCTCGATTAATTTTTTCAAATGTTCTGAATCAATTTCCTCCCAGGTCTTCTGGAGTGCTGCACAGTACGATGTTTTCTTAGTTACATTTGTAAGCTGCGAAGTCGTGAGAAACGGCGATCGCGGAAACAAATTATTTAATTATAATTATTTAAAGGCGAGCAACAAAATCGCCAGCTATATATTTTAAAAGGGCATCGTCCAAGAAAAATTATAAGATCAATAAAGGTCGAGTAACAAAATCTTTTAACTAACTATTAAGCTGCGAAGTCGCGAGAGACGGCGGTCGCAGGGACAAATTATTTATTTATAATTGTTTAGAGACGAGCAACAAAATCGGCGATTATTGATTCTTGAAGGAGATTGTCCAAGGAAAATTTTAAAACCAAAAACGGTCGAGAAACAAATTTAGAGGAAATTGAGTATTTATCAGCAATGTGTTATACAGTTTCTCCTTCTTGTCGGACGTGAATGACCAAGTTTCGGATATCAAGAGGAATTTATTTCTCTGACATTGCTTTTTCCTTATCACGCTTACTACTAAGCAGCGAACACAAATACTTACTTTATATAACAGTATAAGTATGTAAGCAAGTACTGATAGCAAAATAACATCAAAATGTAAACATTGACAGTTTTCTGAGTTATACTATTAAAATGTATGATTTATTTTGTCCAGGGCAAAATATAACACTATTAAGAAATATATTTAAAAAAAAAGCACGACTTTTATTTGGAGCTTGTGAAATTGGCATCATAAAATGAGAATTTTTACAAAATTGATATTGGCATTTGATAAGTCTACAATTTGTTCACATTTATCCATAAATAATCGTTTCTTGTCGAAAATAAAAATTCGCATTTCGTCATACCAACTTCACGGATCTGATTCTCCCAGACTTGTGAGAGTTCTACCAATGAAATTGGCGGCGTAATAGTCTTCGAGTACACTTCGAACTGCTCCGTAACTTAGACGCATAATCATAACAATATAAACCGACTTAAAGTTTAATTGGTTTAATTCTATCACATATATGTATGTATCTTATCTTGATTCAGATTTCGTCCGATCATTGCGTTATATATACAAAGTGCAATAAATACAAACATAGATCTATGCGCTAAACTCATTTTGAATAGCTTCTCTAAAAAAAAATTCGCTTTATTATTACTTGGACGAAAGTAATTGCTATGCTTCGAGCTGAAGAATTAAACTTGTAATCGACTTTTAGAATGGAAATAACTTTAGTAATAATTAAAATCAGTATACCACGAATGATCGTTAATTACATTTATATTCCTTAATTATATTTATGCCAATTATAATTATAATTATGCCAATTAATTAGATATTTCAGAATGTGCTATTTTTTTTTGTCGCGGCGCATGTAGCAAAAGCCGAGTGACTTTGGTGGTTGCTGTATCAGCGTCCACGAGCGTAAAAGCCACATTATTGCCGGTAGTACCGGTGCTACCCGCCTCCGTATACCTGTTGGTAATAACGTTACGAGCGTGTTATCGATCGTTTTGCACGTCGTGCCCCGCAAAACGGATACGCCACTATGGCCTCGTAAAAGCCGGAATATAGTTCCCCCTCCCTTTCTCTCTTTTCCCCCCCCGTCGGATCGTTCTCCCGCATCGTACGATCTAGATTCCGCGGCGGCCGAGGAATGCCGGAATCGCGATATTTCGTGCGGGAGGTCGCGCTAACGATTCGCCGGGCAATCGGCGATCGCGTAATGAAAATCGTGCCAAAACTCATAAAATAAAGATCAACTTTCGGGCGCTTTACTGCTAATAAGTCAACACGCGTGTGATACCGAGCCCGGTCCACTATAACACCAGGAACACGGACGTTCGACAAACGCCAAGTATTTCCTTGTTTGTGGATTTACTATCAACAAATTTTAATCTCATTTTTAAAAAGTCATTATTGCTCCTTGTTTTTTTTCTTTTACCTCTTGTAACGTTCTTCTGAATTGTGCGTTTTATCGAAAAGTGAGTGATATTCCAAAAGGAACAATACGCAGTGTATATCGATGTATCTTAACATGTGGTAGTTCTCAGAAAGCCTCGTAACTGCTCGCAGTCACCGCAGCGTGTTTTATTAATCTTTACGGCTTCGCAAAGGGCTTCTCCCCGACGCATTATCGCACGTGTATATTCGAATTACGCCGAGGATTTGCGCGCTAGGCGTGCAATATCTTTAAACGGCTCAAGCTCGGGATCGGCGAAGTTGTACCCGACAACGCCATGTATCTCGCCAGCTTGCTTGTTATTTGCGGACACATACATACAGGCACATACATGCATGTATACGCTCATCTTTCGCAAGTGACTTTTAAATGCGACGTAATACGAGTAGATTCTCTCGCTTACCATATTAAAGAACGGAAGAGTGGAGTTAATGCGAATCGGCAAACAGCTGATCGTAACGGAATCGCTGATCCGATTTGTATGCGACAAGTCACGACGGTCAATCCAATTAATTTATCAGCTTTCGCCCATGGAACAAAGTAGCAGACGTCAGACGTGCTGCTTGGCATTTTCCTGCAGCTCCGTTTATCAGCTCCGTTAATAGATCGATACGGCAAGAATGTCTGCCGAAACACACCGGCTCGTAAAACTCGTTATACATTTTAAGAATCGCCACGCGCATAATTATTGTAAATTATTGCTCGCTGATACAGCTAAAACACATCCGCCTAATACATATGGAAGCGAAAGTAATGTATCTGATATGTCGAAAACACAACAGCATCTTGCCGATATTTTCTTGAAATATTCATCGTTTTAATGTTCAACGAACGGAATGACGATAGTGATGGCCTTTCGCATCGACGAGCGAGACGTAAAAGCAACACACCGCCGTGCGACACGGTTAGCGTCCGTCGAAAAGCGAAGCGCGCGAATTATGTCGTTTCGACGAATAATAATGAGAGAACGTAGCCGTCGCGCACGTCAATCAGTGTCCTTTACGTGCCGCGGCCGATTTAATTATCCGATAGCCTCCTCTCTCTCTCTCTCTATCTCTCTCGCTCTCTCTCCCGCGCATCATCATTCGGTTCCCTCTTTCCACGCCGCGCTTTTTATTCCGCGCGATCGAGAGCCATCGCAATACAGCGTGCGCGCGTTCGCGCCGGCGGTATTCAAATAGCGCGTTATCGGCCCGACAACCCCGTGAAAACGATAGCCGGGGCCGGATAACGACGAACAAGAATTGGCATTAAAGCGCAACGATCGGCACGATCGCGCTTTTATTGGTTTTCGAGTCTCGCGCGACATTTAATACATCCCGGCAGATACCGGATTACCGTTTCGCAGTATATTATCGCGGACAACTCAATGGAGCGAGGAGGCCGCTCAATGGACGTTCGTTAAAGCCCGACTATGGGGCGACGTCGTCGTTTACGGTCACCCTGTCTCTTCGACCGTCAAAGAGGAAGAGAGAGAGAGAGAGAGGAGAGGAGACGACAAGTCGGCCACGCCGTGTTACGTCCTACGCTAACAGCAACTGGACCAATCAGTTGCGTTTGCAGCCACTCAAGTACGCTTAAGTGGCGCGTATCACTGCGTCTAATTACGTTAGCTCCATCGATCCCGCCGTCCGTCATCCACTAGATGCCTGATTATCGGCATGTATTATCGGACAGGTTAACTGCTCTCTACGATGTCCCCGCCTGTGATCAAGTCCGTAACCAAACACAAGGCACGCGCGCGCTCAAGTGCCAAGAACATTTGCTCATCTCGAGCTACGGTAAACGGGCATTGTGCTCACATTAGGGTCGCGTCTAAAACGGAAATGCCGATCAAACATACATCTATATATATTACGCTCGGAATATTTTAACTGCATTCTCCATTTAACTGCGTTTTCCAGTTGCCTAATCTAATTAAACATTTAGATTTATTTCGATTTACCGACTCGTTGAAAGAATAAAACGTCGAGAGCTATTATTATAAATGTCCCTCTGTAACTTGTTTTTCTCTCGTAGAAAATATAACGAGATTCCTTTTGAGCGGTCGTGCCGTTTTTAACTCAATAGTCGAGAGAAACAGCTGTCTGTATCAATCGGAGCACCTGATATACCTCGGAGCACCTGATATACCGCGCTAATCAAAGAGACGGTAGTTTCGAGAGTTGGTGGCCGTGCGCACTCGTCCGCTTTACTTAGAGGCTCTCGTGAGAAACTCGCTAAACCATGGTGGGATTACGCGAAAGGACGACGCAAACAGGGAGAACGGCCGGGAAGAGCTTCGAGAGGGTCGGCGGTTTTCGCCGCACCGCAAAACCACCGACTCGTGGCGCGGATTCCAAAACCACCCGACGACCAGAACCGACCGCGTTCGCCCTATAAGCGAACCTCTCTCTACCACCTTCCGTTATTCCGTAGAGAGCCCGCTGGTCGCGAAATATCATCGAAATATCGCGCGCGCGGTGGAGAGCAGGCAAAAACATAATTTATATTATAACGGTTTAACCGTACAATCGAAATTCCTTGAACAGCCGTAATATCTCGCGCACGAAATAACCGATCGACGGTAATGAGCTCAAGTTGTGTAATTTCTACGATTTTCGCAGGAAATTAGGCGAAAAACAATACGGAAATCGATGTTGGGTATACAACAAACTGATTGCCGAGCGAGTGAACTCAAGCAAACCCAAGCACGATCGAATACCGAAATTATGCAACGCGATAACAATTCCCTTAATATCGCCAGACAATACGCTTCAAGATTTGCATGAGGTGTAGAGAGAAAAGGGGCAGGGGGAAAACAGGGGAGAGAGAGAGAGAAAGAGAGAGACAGGCATACGAGCGGTTGTATCTTATTGATCATTATGATTATTCCCCGTAGCAGACTGCGAATTCATCCCGAGACTGCGGGGCACGACCGCTATTTGCATAAGCAATGCATTTTGATTCGTAGACCCACATTGTACTCGGCACACGGGGAATGACATAAATAATGCATAGAATAATGATAGCGCGCGGCGCGCGAAAGCGAGTCTCTCTCTATCGCGAAACGAAACGAGACGAGACGAGACGAGACGATTCTCGCGCTCGTAATTCTTCGGTATGCTGAAATTGCGGTGCGCCGCCGCGACGCATGCATTTTGTTCTACTCTCGTTAACCATTACCGGCGCGTTATATCCAGCTATCTCGCGGTATGATTCGCGCAATCTTCGTCACGGTAAATCCCACTGTACATCGTTCCGCGTGAAAAAGCGCAAGGAGAGACATGTCTCTGAAATAAACGAAACAATGAAGCTGCAAAGGGTTCTTTAACGTCAGAAACGGGACCGTTAAAGAGATCCGAGAGGATCTCAAGATGCGAGAGGAACATTGAGGATCTTATATATTAGTTAATGTACAATCATGTCGTATAATTTGCCAGGCCATTTATTTAAATTTACTTGGTGAGAAGTAACGAGCAGAGTTGGCGTATGTGGAGCGGCTAATAAAACCATCGTGTCAAAATGTTATTTCACGGGAGAAGGCGGTAACGGTGTCGGCGCCTATCTGCCGACAGTGCGTTCACAATACGCTTCTTTTATGTGCGCCAATCCGCCCATCGCATCGCTACGTGTATATATCCATAGCGCAGCCCCCACGATGACGCGCAGCGAGCTGAAAACACCTGACGCGTGTACGCACGATTCTCCGGCCCCGGCCCCGACACAGGCAGAGGCCAGGCCGCGCATTCGAGCAGATCGCTTGATAAGAGGCGACCGCGCGGCAGTTTAACCCGTCGAGCAATTAAGGCGATACGATCGACGCTCTCGTAAAATAACGTCACACTGGCACGCCGCTGGATACACGAATAAATGCTATCCGCCATCTCTTTTCTCATATCTGTACACCGTAGCCTCTCTCTTTGTATTAGGTAGAGCGGCGACCGTAAAATCACCTACGTCATCTGATACGTGAAATATTTTTGTTTTAAATAAAAATTTATTGAATGGTGAACGCACGGCGCCCGGTCTAGCCGGATCGCTAATTAGTACAGCGGAAATAAACAGGCAGACTTCCGGTATAGGTTTTTATCGGCTTTCATACGTTACATGATACATGAATTTCGAAACTGTTATTTCATATGGGTTGATTAGTAGTGTTGAAGAAGCTTGGGGGGCCTGTCCGCTCCCTGCGCGAATCCTTCGGCAGATTATTTTAAAGTGTTATTTTAAAGTGAAAAAAAATCGTCTTACCTACGTCATTAGATACATGGACTTGTAATAGCTTGTGTAATAGCTTAAATTAAAGATTTCAATGTGCTCTTTAAAGATAAATTGGTCTGCCTAAGATCTGTCTGGAAAAATTTTTTGATAAACGAGATTTTATTGTAGAATGAGGCTATGCGTGACAGTGAATTGTGAATCTCTTCATTTAATTAGCATTTAAATCTTTATTTAGGAACTTGCCTGTTTCTTTCCGTTGTACTAGTTAGTGATCCGGCAGACCGAGTGCATGCGTTCACCATTCAATAAATTTTCATTTAAAACAAAGATATTTCATGTATCAGATGACGTAGGTGATTTTACGGTCGCCACTTGGACTATACGTCCCTCTCTTTCATTCTCGCCCTCTCTCAAGCGCAAATGTATTTACACGAATGCTTTGCATGGTATCTCGCATGTACACGACGCGGTAACCACGATCACGACGACGGCCAGCTGTGCACGCCGGAGATCGCTGCGCAGAAGACTTAACTTAATAACATGCGGACGCTGACGTTTATAGACTCCGTTTTGCCGTTGGCGAATGTAAAGTTACCGTTTCTCTCTCTCAGAATTGATATTCTCTTAGACCGCTGTTGTGCAAGAAATCACATTACACGGTTCAAAGGGGAAAAAAAAACAAAAGAAAAGAGTAAAATGTACGAAAATGTAGAAATCAAATGGCGAAATTATTGCATCCGTGCAGTGATAAATTTATAATAAGAAAGAATACTGCACAAGGCCGTGCCGCAAACACCGCGCAATACGCTCTTCGGAACTACAGCAGTAGTGACTCAATGGGCGTGCACACAGAAGTCAAAAGGTTAAGAACCGTTGTTATACCGTATACTTGGCGGATACTACGACGCGCGCCGTAAAAAGAAATGTCGGACGTGACAGGTTCGAGGTGAAACACGAGATAACAGACGGACGGGAGAACGAGGAAAAAGAGCATATAAAAAAACGGTAGGAATAAAGATTAAGCGAACAGAAGCCGCGGGCAAACAAAGGGCCGAGAGCTATGATTCGGCCGTTCCGAGTAGACCAGGTAATTACTGGTTGAATCTGGAAGAGAGAAAGAGAGGGATTCATGTTTTTTCTTCCTCCGCATTTTCTACCCTCGACCGTGGATCTCGACCTCGTTGAAAGAGGAAGACAGAGAGAGAGAGAGAGAGAAGAAAAACTACGACGATGGATAAAAGCGCGACGAGAAAACTCCGTCGAACTGCGCGAATGAGCCGCGCGTGGTACTTTAACGGCACAAAGGGAGCTCAAATATCGGCCAACTGTCGTGGCCCACTACCGTCGTCTCTCCCAACTCCCTGGAACGACCATTCACTCTCCTCGTTCGCCTATCTCTTCGTCTCCCTTTCACCGTCTGGTACGCTTGGTTGCCGGTGGAAGCGAGAGCAGGGGGGAACATCGACAAAAGCGACGGTGTTACAAAAGCTCCGGCGATAATAGGAAGCACGGCGGGAGCCACCCTGGCAGTTCGGTCACCTAATCTGTTACAGTCATAAACCCCGTTCTCACCCTCTCGTCTCTTACCCCCTGCCTGCCGTTCACGGTGACGCCCTTTTACGAGCTGCTCCTCCCGGCAGAGCAGCTTCACCCTTACGTAAAACGCTCCTCTTCCTCTCGCTCTCACTCTCTCCAATTTTTTCATAAAGTGATTCCATCAGCGCCTGCAGGACGTTCGTCCAACGTCGTCCCGTCAACGGGACAGTTATCTCACGGTCGTGCGAAAATACGAAAACAATGAATTAACGCCGCGAATTTAATATCGCGCATCCTCTCCGAAAAACTTTTAATAGTGACTTGACGATCGTCGAATGATATTCTTTTCTTTCTCTCGATGACATCGCGCCTTTCGCAGCATCAACGGTTCTTGAGGGCGTCGCACGATGATCAATGGGGAATCTGTAACACGAGGGTCGTCTCCCTCGGGATTAAGGGGAGAGATCGAGGGAATATGTTATAATTACCGCCAAACTGAACGCAGGAGCGAGAGTCAGGCGGAAAAGAGGGGCTGATGGGATCGTACCTCCCTATCGACCTCTCTCTCACTTTCGACACTCGCGACAATGCCGTCCCTTTCGATCTCCCGGAGCCGATACCGCCGCTCTTCCCCCCCCCTCTCCCTTCATCTTTTTTTTACGACGCGCCGCGCATCACGGCGTAGCCAGTAACATCAAAATGAAATTTCTAAGGACGAGGACAGCCGCGCTACTCTCTTACCACTCCCTTTCACGATAATCTCGTTATCCACGCCGACAACCGGGAGAATGGAAGACGAAGGGTGAAGGACGAGCGGCACCCCTTGTTGTTGTCTGCCTCCCCCTCAACGAGGGAGTGTGCATCGAGGCAATGAAATCCGAGCACGCGGCCACATCTCTCGAGAGCATCTAAATTGCGATTCTAATCGGCGCCGCTCTTGTGTGCGCCCCCGACCATCCGTTTTGTGGATCATAAATGCACGATCGCGCTGAGTCATAATGCGCACCGCCGGGCGAATTGAAAATGACAGTCGATGGTGAAAATGAGAAGATAAAACGTTTCATCATGAGGTGAAAAACATCGCAAAAAAATGTAGGAATAAAATGAGGATTATATATTTTAGGAGATTTTGCGAGAAAGGCGCAAAAATATCATCATATGTTGTACGATCGTAAGAAATAAATGTTTTTTTTTATTCTCACACTTGGAACGACCATGGAATGGGCCACTTATGAGCCAACTGCACGTTCAATGTGCTCCGGACTTCCATTTTCGTATTAGTTGTTTTTTTTTCTATAGCAACTCGAAGAGAGAGAAAGAGAGGCAACTGTCGCGGGACTCGTTTCCTTGCTTCGACGATCGGGTATGAGTCGAAAAACGAAACGAACGCGAAGCGGCGGAGGATGGGGAGGAGAAAAGAATGTCTCCCTCGTGTCCCCGGGTTGTCAAGCCATTATCGAAACTATCTCTCGACGGTCGACCGAGCGTTTTTAAGAGTGTAGCCAGCCTTTATCTGGCGAACAAGCTACAGCTAATGTAGATCCCGACTGCGCGACCCGATTTTATCCTTCTATTTTATCTGTGTGATACCTGAAATAGAACTCTACATGGAACCACTTCAACTATTTCTTAGCGCCTCCTACATCGAAGAAAAAACCGTTACTCTTTTAGCGGCGAGACTATCGTTTTTTTTTTCTTTTTTTAGAACAATTTTTACGTCTACTGTTCTTGTCTTACTAAAAAACACCAGCGACATTACACTGACGATATTATCTCAATTATGTAAAATACGAGAAGTCGTGGTGTATATATCCATAAGAGATGTTAAGCGGAGAAAGTGAGAAGCAACGAGCGCGGAAGAGCGACGAGAGAGGAAAAAAAAAAGAGGGAAAAACGAAAAGATGGTAGCCGCGGACGGAGCTCGAGACGGTAGTATACGGTAGCCGGCGTGTATATCATTAACCTCATCCTCGTTTTTCGTCTTTCCCCCTCGCGCGTACAGCCACTACAACCGCCCACCCCACCTCCGTGACAAGCACGGGTCTCAACGGTCCGATGAAACAGGAATGCACCGTCTCGTTCTCTCGCCCGCGTCGCGTCGCGCATCCCGCATCACTCACTCTTTCTCTCTCTCTCTCTCTCTTTGCCATCCGCGCGTGTGTACATATATATATAATATATATGTGTGTATTCCCTCCCATTCCACCCGATACGTCTTCTTTCTCTATCCATACCGCGCGATACTCGTCCCGACCCGCGCCATCTCTCTTCCAGATGACTCCGACCCAGCGCAGCACAAACGAGTAATTAACTATCTCCGTGTGGGACACGTGTTCCCATCGTGTTCCCTCTCCACCTTCCGCTCATTCCACCCTCCCCTCGTCCTCCGTCTCATCCTTCTCCCGGCTATGTCTCCCGCTGCCTTCCACCTCGCTCCACTGACTCTCGGTGTTTGCACACACTCTCTTATGTTAATTCGGCTTAACGCCCAGAAGCCCTCGAGGGGTCGAAGCGAGCGCCTTGCCTCGCCGAAAAATTACGGGCGATCACGAAGAGGGAGCCCACGACGATCGGGGTGGTCACGGACGATCTCGTAGAAAATAATAGGGATGTTCGTCCACTCGTGTGTTACGTGACAGGGGAGAAGATACGGGAAGAAACGTAAGGGTCGTTCGATCGTTCGTAGGGTTCCCACTGCCATTATTCATTATACACTCGACGCGATTTACGTCTCTTCATACGTATTATAGCTTCACGGTAACGTTCCTGAAAATGGTACTGCTCAATTCCCGTCATTCCCATGGAATCAAGCGGCTCGATAAGCATCCAACGCTAGTTTGTTTCAATTATCAACTCTCAGGGGTTGCGAACAATGCTCGACAAGTCCTCGATCTCTTCCGGTAAAGTCCTCTTGCGACCGTTTGTAATTTTGCGGATTTGTTCAGATTTGTTACAGAGGTGGATCCTCGCCATTTACCATTTACCATTCGATATGGTTCACATTTCGGAAAACCGTCATGTAGACAGCTAGATGGAAAAAGCGAGAGAGAGAGAGAGAGAGAGAGAAACGCGCTTGCTAATAAACTCGATTATACCGATGTAATCCGTAGCGAACGTCTAATGACCAGGTAGTACTATACCCGGCCTCAAATTTATCCATGGCATTCATCTTCCCATTAGCGGTGAATAATTCCGTTGGCGTTTACGTGCCGATTCCCCATTCGTCCAGGTTGTAAGATGATTGGCCGCAGGGAGAAACGACGGTGTCGTCGTACGCGGTCACGACCTCTCTTCCGCTCCCTCTTAGGCGCTCTCGTATTCCCGTCCGTTGAGAAATCGAACCGCGGGGTCAAAAGACGCCGATAGCGGATAACTATTGTACAACTATTAGACGTTCGTATCTAGTAATACGTCGAGCAATCGCACGCTTCCTTAACTGTATATTTTTAGTCGTTTTGTGAACCAAACTTTCCTTTATATAAATATTTTTTGTATAAATATTCAGTTTATAATTTAAGGAAAAAAAAAACAAATTTAAAAATAGATAAAATTATATTCTTCAGCTAATTTTAAGTAGACTTGGCTACTATAGTTTTACATTGAGATTCAGTTATAAAGATAGATAATGCTAAAGACTGGAAAGTTGCAATAAATAATGACCACTCTCGACGATATCGCCGAGGAAGAATCAACTCAAAATAACCATAAAATCCATATTATAAACAACAGGAAATGTACTGCTTGATGAAAAAGATAAGATTTCAATATTTAACATATTTTCTCTGAGTACGAAATCGAGATATTACTCTCTATTGATAAATATAACATTTTTATTATTTTTTAATTGAAATGAATAGTACCAGTAGACACTAATGCCCCTACATCTTTTTTAGTGAATCCTATTTTAATCTTTCAGTCAGTAATTTATCCTAATAAAATCTAAACTTTCTATTACGTATAAAGACGAACAAGGAAAAAAGAAATAAAGGTAGAGACACGTGTTTACGAAACAGGCATCTCGGACACGAGCTATGGCACACTGTACAACAGCGGGGGGTCGAAAAAGAAAGGAAAAAAAAGAAGTAGCGAGACAACTTGACAAACCATCAGATCTAATGCCAATTAGTGCCATTCTCATGTACGAATAAGCCCGCAGGGAACTCTCGACGAGGCTACTTTGGAGTTTCTCCTCTTTTTCTCCAAAGTTCTCTTTATTTGAAGACTCAGGTATACAAGCCGTATTCGCTACTTTATGCGTAGCTGCAATTTCGCAGCGAGTATCCTTTCAAATACCGTTTCTAACAATAACAATAAGAAGTGTAAAATTCTTTCAAGAGGACTTTCTGCAGGGAGCTCATTTTTTAGAGAAATAGAAAAACTGACTGAACTAGCAATAAAATTATGTCTTCACAGCGGCACGGCACGAGTAAAAAAAAATTTGTGTTCAGGTCAGAATAAAATGACGAAGACGACTCGGATCTGTTTGGAAATTACGAAAGGTAGGGAAAGCGACAGGTAGCCGGAGGCCACAATAGAAATAATCACGGGAATCTATAAGTAAAGCATTCTCTTCTCTCAAACTCTTAACGGATCAATTTATGATATCACGAGGATTTCGGAGAATAAATACCCTAGGAGCGCTCTCGTGTCCGATTAATACTACGGAGATTATTAAATAGAAATATAGGGATACCTGCAGAGTTTCTGTACGACCGCGTCTATTCATTTCATTCACGTGCTCGCCAAACACCTGCGACGGAATTGGCACATCAGACTTTTCTAGAGACCACATCGCCGCGATCGACTAATTATACAGCCCAGCGAGATATTTAATCATCATGACACGTGTTTTTTTTTCCTTGGGTCGCGCATCAGCGGCAGCGATTATTATTTATTACGTCGTAAAGCATATCGTTGAGCAAAGAAACGGAACGACACGGAACAAAAAGGCGCGGGATAGATCGCTCGTCATATCGAGCGTGTTGATCACGCTGTGGGGGAAAGAGGAGGGTGGAGGAGGGAGAGGGGTACGCGAAGGGTATCTCACTCGACCCGTCATCGATTGCGTGTATCACGCGAAACCGCTTCCTACCGCCGGTCGCCGCGCATTAACGTGTAATTGTATCTAAAAGTAAATACAGACGTCTCGCGATAAAATCGGTAAACGCCTCGCGCGTTACGCATTAGCGTCGGGCAGATGCACGGCCGTTGCGCCATAAAACCGCCACGGGAAGGAGAAAGCCGTGAGGTAAGGAAAGTGGAAATTAAAACCGTCGCTGCCTCGCCGCACGGCTGGCGCGCACACGTGTGCACACATACGCGCACGTGAAGACATAACGCGGCGCGCCATACATACGTATCCCGCGCCGCGGAGTTCCTCCATCCATTCGGCGGCGCGGCACCGTGTAATTACGTCGGGCGAGAGCACGAGATCGCGATCCGGCTCGGCCAGGAAACGTATAATGGGAGTATAATGCGTGAAATTTACTGGCCGCATCGGCATAATGGACGACGTGACGTTCAAGATATCACCGTGATTCCATATTTCCGAGCGATGCGCGCGCGCGCGCGCGCGGCCCAGCGCGGCGGAGCGTAACGCCGCGATTCACCGCGTGTACGCGTCGGTTTATATCTCGGATTTTAATACGAGTAATTACCGGGACGGGACGGGACAGACCGAATCGGCCCAGTCCGCAGGCCCTGCCCCAACCTGCTCCGCTTTGGATATCCGCATTCGGCATCGCACGCATTTAACGCGCGCGGCCGCGGCCTGTAATTTCGCCGAGTCGAATTTCAACGTTGCGCGTATCATCGGATATCGCCGATACGCGCGTCGATCGCGCGGCAACACGAGGATTCAGATCAATTAACCCCATCGCGAGGCATCCGCGTGTTTATCGGCGAAAAAAAAATCCGAATTTTCAACATTCACGAGAAAGGCTTGGTAAAATCGCGTGACTCTCCGGACACTTGAGGAATCCTCCGGTATATCTGATCAAACACGAGTGGCGCGATCGTTAGAGAAGCATTATAAAGCTTCCTGTGCTACGCGCAATCTCTCGTGAGAGCCGGGTCTTGCGCAATCCGAGATTAACATATTACTAATTAAGCAGTCTCCGCAATGCGTCGCGCCTCGACGCGGAGGAATTAAAAATCAACGGAGACGAAGGCGAAGGGAAGGAGCCCGGCGCGACCGGTTACGCGCCGCCGCGTTTTTTCAGCTGTGCACATTCGGACGCGTTTGAACAGCGTGTCGGCGCAAACAGACCGATTAAAAGTATCAATATTTACCGAATTGGGGGTCCTGCGCAAACGTGCGCCGTGCAGTTTACAGGAGGTAGCAAACCCGGCGGCGAGGTCCGGTCTCTCCGGTACGCGCGTGTGTACGGGTGTACTATACGTAACGACGCCCGTCTGCCCGTCTGCCCGTTGACGTTCGCAACGTGTACCCTACTAACTAACGTTAGCACTTCGCACCGCCGTTCGTCCCATCCGTCCTTTCGAGCGGAATTACGGAACGCTCGTCGCCCCCCC